>WOGN01001210.1:0-20113 GCA_015342105.1 Leptinotarsa texana | reverse complement strand
ACTATTAACAAAGCTCAAATTGTATAGATAAAATATAACAATAAAAAAAAATAATTTAACCAAGTTTGTCAAAAGAATAGATTGTATAGTCCCTTTTACCTGAAGTTTGGTTCCTAGCATTGACTGATTTATTGTAATTTGATCAATAAGTTTCTGACCAATGTGACTGATAAGTTAAAAATTGTCCTTATTTTTGAAATCTTCAACCAGAAGGCGTTCGATCAAAATTATGAACTTTGACAAAGCAGATGTTATTCTTTTCCACCAAGGTATAAATATGGGCTTTCAATTGATGTTTTGTGAATATGTTTCCTGGTTTTTAAAAAAATTTAACATTTAAATGTCCTTCAATAATTTTATGATTTACCTAATTTTGACCTCATAGTGCTTTGGTTGAATCATTTGAACAGTTTTCATTCTGTGATATGAAACCACATGTACAACTTTTCAAATGTTAGTTTTTGAACATTTTTGTTATATATTGTAATTTGTTAGTTTATTCTGTCAAATATGTTAACTATATTATATTAACACTGCAGGTACCTATTTGTATTGTTATATGAGTGACTGAACAAGTGTTGTCGTTTATTGCTTTTTAAAAATTCATAGATATTGTTTTTAGGAATATTTTTTACTTTCATATTGTTCTTGTAAATATGTCATTTTGTAATAAAATTTAAAATATTTTTATTTTGTATCATATGTTTCACAAATCCGTATTAAACAAGTTGCAAGATTGGCTATTAGTTGTCCTTCAGACCACATAAATGCTTTGAGGCTGGAGTAGTCCATTCTTGAAGTGTAGATATTTTGTTGAAGATGGAAAACATCATCTCTACAAGCTGGTCCAGCATCATTGATCTCCAAAAAAAAAAGGTGAATAAACATTCAGCTAAAGTTTGCTTGGATCCCAATTTGTTGAATGATTTTTATTGTACCAGACCACAAAAACTCTGTGAAAATATATCAACTATACATTTCTGCAAAAAAATTTCGTGAATATACTTTATTCAGTCTTAGTTGTTTTATGGCAAGTTATAAATCAGTCTAGAATCAGGTGAGTTTCCATCATTCTGAAAACTTCTCTCATAATCTCTTTTCATAAGAGTGGACTTAATGATAACCCTTCCAAATACAGGGCCAATATCAGTATTCTTGCACTTGTATTAAATTTTTTTGTCAAAAACTACCTCTTCCACTAATAATTAAAATAATATTTTTAGTTCTCACCAGTTCATATTCCAAACAAGTATATTTCTGTTCTCTATTATAAGGATATGATATATTCCGAATTTAATGCTAGGGAATCGGTTGCTGCTATTTTCTACGACCTATCAAAAGGATTAAACTATCACAATCATGAGATCATTCTAAATACATTATGGATTCAGAGGCATCACCCTTCTCTGGTTTTGATCATATTTATCGAGTCACAAACTGTTAAAACAACTAAGAACTCTTCTGATCAGATATAGTGAATCTTCGAGCTCAATTATTGGCCCTATTTAGTTTCTCTTTCACAAAAACAATTTAGACTTTAGAGATATAAAGGCCACGATCACCCTCTTTGCTGACAACACCACCTTATTATGGCACAATAAGGACACCCATACTCTTCACGAGGTCATCACCAAAGATGTGATTAGCATCAATAGAATATAATCTCTTTCAATCAAAGAATTGCCTTTTTTTCAACATATAGAATAAAATGATCTATTTTCATAAATATATGTAAAAGTGATATAAATTATGAACAACAAAAATCAATTGGCGCTCCGGGGCAACTTCATTGATTCCAGTGACGCATTTGCTTTCTCAGCTGCAGGAAAAACCTGCAGCACCACATCATCTGAAGATTTTGATCTGCTAATGTCTTCTCTTTCATAAAACAAAATGTAGGATGTTCATATATTTCGAACCATCGTAAGAGTTTGGTGCTTCCGTCAGAGATTGGGTCACGTTTGAAGATCATCAGTGTAAAATAAAACTAGTATACTTAACCACTTCGACTAATGTGTGATTTACCTGGGTAACAAAAGAATAGAAAGGGTACATTATTATAAATGTCTAGAGCTAAATATTGACGGTATTATTTTGTGTGGCCTCCTAATTTCTCCTTTCTTTCGGGAGTTTCCTACAGAGCCATAAAGCTTCTTCCTCTAAACTAATTTCTCCTAAAAAATATACCCCTTTCGATTTGAAGAAGATTCCTTTGCTGGAATTGAATCAAATAAGCTTATGAATATCTTTTCGTATTGTTATCGTTATATGAGCAGATTTTTCTCCTCCAATGATATAACGTTGTAATTTTATGAATGAAATGAATACTTTTTCTCACAATATTATACCCAAAAAAAGCGCTCATGAAGTAATGAGGCAGTTATCTTATTCAGAAACTTCGAAGTATGCCATTGAGAATGATAGTGTTCCATGTAAGTGAAATGTTATAAGTCAACTCATATGTGCAGTGCTCATATCAATATCTGTTACAATTCCATAACGAATGTTTAAAGTGCAAACTAAATAATTCAATGTTTCTATGAAAGTAATTATTTCCTGTAATTCAATGTGAAAGTAGTTGTTTCAAGAGGGTTTTTCGTCCTATTTGTACCTTAAAGTAACTTCAATCCGTATTAGGAATCGCATGTTGAAAGGTAAGACCTCGTTAATATTTGACTTGTACAATTTCGACTTTGAAGGTTGTTGTTCGTGAGTGGTGACAGTTAGTTAACAGAAAGACATATTTCAAGAGAAAGATAGAGATCCATGATCTATATATCTTTGTAAGGAGTATATTTTTAACTTAATTACTTTATTCTTCGGAAGTTTTTCACAATTTGAGTTTCCGTCACAGATGAGTTCTTTCATTTATGTTATTCCTGTCTGGCCCAAAAAAATCTACATCTTCTTTTTTTCCATTTATTGGCATCAGCAACGAAGTTAGTGAACTTGAACATGATACAATTGAGCTAGTTTGTTTGAAATTGTTGGGATGTTGGCCTGCCGAGATGATATCGTAATAATTTCCGGACTGCAATCAAATTGTATATCTGATAAGTTTCAAATAATTTGAATGTACCGCTAAAAATTACATTTAACTCCTCGAACACAGAATATAGGTTACAGAAATTTGACTAAGATGTCTAAACTTGACCCCTTTGACACAGATGACAGAATAGTAAACATACTATTCTGTGTCCTTGAGAGCAAAGTGCCCCATTTACTTCTATTTTTGTCTCTGTCCTGTATTCTAGGTTAGATACGATTTTCAAATAAGGTTAAGTGTCATAGTATGGTATATGGTTTATATTTGAAAATAAATTATTTCATCAGAAGTTATGAGAATAAAGTAACAAAAGTAGAGAAAATAGACAAGTAAAGTAAAAGCCGTTAAATTGTATAGTATATTTCCCTTTTCCAAGGTAAATACATACATGCAGGAATGAAACCAATTTGGGGCTATTTGCCTCTTTGTAAAAATATTTTTTCATGTTCACATATTTGTTTTCAGATATGTCTCTGATTAATATCATAATGAATACTTGTAACACCAAAATTCAATCCTGGGTACCCCTTCTAACAACAGTCAGATACAGATATCATGCAGAGCAAAAAATAGCTAGAGGTCCCTTGCTCAGAAGATATGGATATGATGATAGAATGCTTCAGAGCGGGTCGTTACCAAGGGATCCAAAGGGCCAAAAATTGAATATGCCAGCTTACAGATTCAAAGATGTTTGGAATGAAAAGCGAGCTCTTTTTGGTCAGAATGACTATATTGATATATTAGGAAATGAAAAACTACATCCGACTAAGATATTATATAATATGCCTAGATGGCTGAGGGGTGTTGGCGGACACGAATTTCAGGTTATGTTACGGAAAAGGAAAATGCTGGGACAAACAGGATATCCCTTAGTTAGACCTACCAAATTCTATCAACTCGAGAAAAGGATATCATGGCTATATAAATATTTGAACAGAAAAACTAAGACCTTTTATTATTAGGTGAGACAAAATTTTGTTGAATGAGTAATATAGTATGTGGAAAACTATTTTTTAGTTTCAATGTTTACAAGAATTAGAGTTGAATATTTGTTACAAAGGCTAATTATATAAGAACCTATCATTCATTATTTTTGTTATTCTGAAAAATAGCAAAACTCCAAAATGGTCAGATTCTTTGTGGTTTTGTCTTTTTGCTGAATATAGAATTTTCAATGAATATCAACATGAATATAAACAAGGTTATTCAACAGGGTCAGTTATAACTTATAACCCAGTTTAACTCAAATATAACCACAATTAACTGCAATTACATATGTAGTAATCTATGTGCAACAGATATAAAAAGATTAAAGTTAATATTAAAAAATGCTATGATATATCTCTTTATGAAGATGCCATTCAACTCACAAATATCAATCATCAACAAGGTTCAGTGAATCCAGCACTGATAATGATAATTATGGATTGAGTCTTCTGTCATTTCAAATAGAAAGTGTTTTCCCGTTCAGTCTTGTCCTTCGAGGATAGTTGCGGTCAACAATGTAGTCGTGCTTTAGCCTGGCACCACCTATGATATGTGCGGTGGATCAAGATCAAAACAATATCTACTGTTGAATCTAGAATGACCTCAGTCATCGATGCTATGGTTTCTTGGTACGATAGAAACCAACGGAAACTGAATGCTTACAAAATAATTCACCCAGGTTTCTCCTTGAGGAAGATATTGAACGTAAATAACATCCAACTGATACAGCCGAACTTCTAGGTATCTACTTACTTTAAACTTTTTCTTGGGAGCCTCACAATGATCATATATGCAAAAAATTGAATTGAGCATTTGTAGTATGCTAGATTAAAGAAGTGCTTAACTTAAATGGTATTAAGACCATATATAACTCTGACCTATTCTTACATGGCTCAAAATATACTAATGTGGGTCCTTCTGTTAGTGCAATTAGTGTGTTTATTCTACAAAAACAGAAAAATCAGAATCATAATCGATATTGAAACAAAGAATAAAAACCATATCCTGCATTTATATTTATGAAGCTCTGGTTCATGTCAGGTACAACATAGTCAACTTTAATCAGGAGTCTGTCACTCATAATGATGCAACACCAACTAAACATTTGACCATACCAAATTATAACTGCACTATACTTTTCATTTCATTGTCAAAGGATAACAAGAACTTACCTAAAGTACCTTTCAAGAATCAGATTGAAGAATTATTGACAAATGGGGGGGGGATATTATAGCTTAGACGAATTCATGCAAATGGATGTGTTGATGTAACTTGTTCTCTCTAAATTTTCCTTTCTAATGTTGTGTCAACCTTTTTAGTTATATAGAATTATTTAATATTGTTCATGTTAATTTATTGAAGTGATAACTTCTTATGGGAGCGATAACCACTTCATTACCTGGCGTGTTACGTTTGTCTCTCGCAACGTCAGCGGAAGGCGGGTTTCTCCTCTCTCGTTGGACAGAAGCTCATTGTTTAGTGTGCGCTGTACGATAAACTTGAATTATTGAAAGTATTATCAAAATATAACCAGCAAGTACGTAATATTTTTCATTAGGTATGTGAAATGTGGTCAATTGTATGAATGTACATTATTAGTATAAATTATTTCATCCTACAAAAGTAACAATTTACGTATGGTAGCTATAATATATGTACATACACAAAATAATCAATAAAAGATTTTATTAATAAATAACCTTTCCTTACATTATCATTAATATACATAAAGTTAAACAATTTCAATATTAAATAGTTCAACTTAGTCCAGATGAATGTATATCATTTGTAATGTTTCAAGAAGCGTTTTAGATTTAGCAGAAATACACAAGTTTTGCAATTGAAAAATCAGTTGAAACAACTTCTAAACTTTCTTGTTTTATTATTTATATTTTTGTTAATCAATAACTTATAGTTTCTATGAAAACATAAGACATGAGTAAAAAAAAAACAAAACTGAAATAATACACATGTTAATAAAGCTTTTTCCAATATAGCGTTTGTAATATTCTATATGTATAGATTTATTTATTTTCTGACATATCTATTACCATTATGATCTGACTGACGAATAAACAAATGGAGCAATTAGCTCCATGCAGGTCAATTCCAAACTGGTCTGGAACTGCCTAGAAAAGCTACAAGAACTAGGTAGTCAAAAGAGACTGTCATTAGCCTGGGTACCAGGCCACACAGGATACAAGGGCAACGAAGAGGCTGACTCATTAGCACGAGAAGGATCACGACGCTCCCCCATTGGCCCAGAACCCTTTTGTGATACAGCAAAAGCGCTGCGAAAGACTTGTAACAGCAACTGGAAGGAAAAACAATCTCAAAAATGGTGGAATAAGGAGCCGGGTATGAGACAGGCCAAAGAGTTCATTAAAGAGCCATCGCCAAAATTCACGCAGTACCTACTAAGTCTGAATAGGCGATCAACTAGAGTTCTGGTCGGGCTATTGACGGGACACTGTAGACTCAACAAACATATGAACAACATCGAACTGGCAGACACAGCCCTATGCAGGTTTTGCCAAGAGGATGAGGAAACCTCCGTACACATACTATGCTATTGCAAAGGTCTGCCAAGGATAAGGTTTGCAACATTAGGAGAGAAAAAACCACAACCATCTCAATATATGGGGAACTTGAGGTCTGGCCTATGGAGTCTTGTAACAAGGACGGGCCTAGACAAGGAACTCTAGCATGCATGAGGGCACACAAATAGATCTGCAAAGGTCGCAGTGTAGTGGCTGTTCAGCACAGAAGCTCCATATTAATCTAATCTAATCATATGAGGAGGACTATTTTCCTGAAGTTATTACGGAAATAAGAAAATTAAATGCATTAGTAACTGTTATGCAAAAAAGTCCTACCAACACCTGGAAGTGGCCTCAAAGTCAGGAACCTGCCAAGGCCAATAAAAAAGGAACATTTCGTGTACCATCAGAATTCCTTGAATATTCAGATTATGTTTTAATTGTCAATACAATGAATAAATAAAACTATTTCAACATATTTGCCCGAATGTGTCAGTTATTGGTTCATCTATTGGTAATTCCAAACATCATGTATGTCAGTTATTGGAGAAAATATAGCTCTGTATGTTACTAAGTGAAAAAAATTGAATCAACTTTTTGAAAAATCATCATCGTACCTCATTTAAGGACATAAAAATATGAATTTGCAATGAGCCGCAACTGCCTATTTGTTGAATGTTCGGAGAAATTTGATCGTTTTTTTTCTTTAAAGTGTCAGTTAATAGTTCCTTTACCTGTTCCTCAAAATATTCTTCAAGATTGAAATAGGCTTTTTCCACCAAGAGGTTCTTCACTTTTTTTTTCAATTCAGACAGGGATTCTATGTTCTTGATCTCGACAGGTAAGTGATTATATATCTTACAGTCATTGTAAATGTATGAGTTTTTATTCAAAGTTGTAGAAGGAAGAGCAAGTCTGATATTACTGTTTTGGTGAGTATAGAATGTTTGATAGGAGCTGAACTTGTCTAAATGTTTATTTATAATCAATACCGTGTCCAAGATATATAATGATTCTGCAGTTAATATTTTATGGGACTTGAACAGTGGCTTACATGGCTCGTTATATTCAGTTGTACACATATAGTTTAGAGCTAAATTTTACTATTTGAATATGTTGTTGAATAGGTACTTCTTGCAACTATCTCAAAATGAAATTCCATATCTCAAATGAATTTCAAAATCACAGTGTAGAAAACTCTAATTTCTAACAATATCATCTTAACTAAATAGCAACCAGAAGATAACTTTTGAAAAAATGTTTGTTAAATGTTCATTGAATTTGAGTTTATTGTCAATATGGCATCAGGTAGGCACCTGGTAATTTTTCACCTCCAAGCAAGGGCCTTACCAAACTTACTTGCTCAACAGTGATTTCAATTGATTGTTCATTTATTGATTATGAGTAGAGTGACCATGTCGGTTCTGAACCTTCCCCCTCCACTATACCCTCCACTATACTATACTGGGAGTATAGTGGAGGGGGACTTTGACCTTGAAATATCTTTTTTGGCTCTCCGCCTATGACTTGTCCATGTGTTGCGTGTAACGTCACGTGTCTTTGAGTTACGTCATGACCCTGAAACCATCTTTCAATTCCTCGTCTATGATTTGACTTCGAAAGCTGCTACGATTCAATCAATTTGGTTCGCACGTTACATGACCTTGAGAATTACAGCCGATTCTGGACCTTTCCATACCACTAGTAACGTCGCATAGCACATGGTCCTGAATGTGTAGAGCGTGCTGGTCACCTTCAGACACAATTTACAAGGTTATAACAATAACATTTTATTCTGAAAGTTTTTACAAATCTTTTTTTGATTGATGATATTTATGCACCAGGAGGTCCTCTAAAAGTCCTTTCAATATCATTGTGACGTCATAGTGATAACGTCGGGGCCCAAAACTGGATACCCTTAAATACAATGTGTCTTCAATAGCGTGTTTGAAGAATGTGAGGGTATAATAAAGAGCTCTAATGCAAGACATGTTGGAAAAAATTTGGTTTTTAACTTTCAACATATCTTTATGTTTCATATGAGAACAAAGACTTCTGATGTATGAAAAATCATCGTAGACTGAAACCAGTGATATATTGTACCTATGACTTAGCCCTTGGGTTACGTCATTACCGTAAAACCCTCTTACAACTCTCCGCCTATGACTTGACTTCGAAAGTCGCAACGATAACATCATCTTGGGTGGCACTTCAGGTGACTCCGGAAACTACAGTCGATTCTGGACCTTCTCTTTTCCATGGACCTTTCAAATATTTTCATCTATAGATTTCTTCTATAGTTACTATATTATTCTACAAAAATTATCAGAAAAGTTTGAAATTTTCAGGTGTTGGATTGTGAACAACAGTTACAGCCTTAAACCCAGCCCACTGCTAACCCACTGAAAAGGCAAATTCTCGATATTTTGCTTTGCATTGAAGATATCGAAAAAATATATTTAAAAAATTTGCTTGGAAGTTGATTTTGACTTGATATACTGAATTTCAACCCAAAACTAGAAATTTGAATTTTTTGTAATTTCCATATTCAATTCCGGTTTTCAATTGATGGTTGCAATAAGAAGCTACAAAAATGATAAAATGGTCGAAATTGATGAAATGATTGTATTGAAATAACTGAAAGTTTAGCTGTGTAGTTAATGCTACTATACGTAACTATATTGTGTTCTCGACAGTTTGGAAATAATTTACTTACATGTGTTTTGTGAGGTCTGAGCAATTGAATTTGATTAGAGAGAAAATCAGAAGAAATCTCGTTCGTCATAAAATTACACCTTTTTGATGAATATACAGAATTAGATTAATGCTATTGGGTCCAAGAAAATTTTTCAAATGATACAAATTTCCTATGAGAAATTTTGTTCACTGATGAGGCTACGATGGAATAGTATCTGCTCTAAATTGCAGATACTGGTCTACTGAAAATCCGCACTGGGTTATAAAACGTAAGGCTGAATACGCTCAAAAAATTAATTTATGATGTGATATTTTAGGCGACAGAATAATTGGACCGTTTTTCAGGAATACCTTTAACGCTGAACGACTATTGTTTTGATAATGAATTATGGAAAATTATTGAAAATCTATCTCTCAATGTGCTACAAGAGATGTTATTTCTGCTTCATTAGTTGTCATTTAATTTCAACCATTGTCTCTGTGGATATTTAGTAACTAATAATCGAAATTTGAATTTTTTCGTAATGAATATTAGGCTTTTTATTATTATTCATGTATTGTAACGAATGTATTATTTTCGTAACTTCTTTTTCAGAACAATTAATTGAAAATCGAACTTGAATATAGAAATTACAAAAAAATCAAAATTCGAAATTTGGTATGTAGGGTCAACATCGAGTTCAAAGCAACAAAGCGAAACAAAATAACAAAAACATGCCCTTTTCCCAGAAACGCAGTAGGCGGGCTTAAGGCTGTCACTCGGGCTAATTATTGCGATCAAACAATAAAATATCTGCTTCCAAAAATGACTAAAATACAGGACTGTCTTTATATCAAATGTGTCACATTGTAGATACAAAATACACACACACACACACACGCACACACAAACACATACACACACAAACAGTAATAATAAAATAAGAGTGCTTCAAAGTCGAATATACGAGAAAAAAATTATAACACATTTATAGGGATTGAAGTTGGAGTTAGATCCAAGTGATTGAACCATATACTTGTAGTCACTTATACAGGATGATTCACGGTGGATGGCACATTAAACGTTTCTGCTAAACAGGACACCAGATCACTTTGAAAATTGAACGGAAGCATATTCGGACATTCTCTACCCAACTAAAATATTTTAGAGAATGCGGTGTTGCCACTTCCATTAGAAAAAAGCAGCAACTTTGATTTTATAAATGGAACACCCTATTTACAATATTATTTTCAGAATCCAGAAGTTAATTATGACTTCTAAAAATGCTGATATCTTTGAGTTAAGGAATACTGTGATACCGAAATTCGATTTGTTGTTTGGTAATGCTTGGAGATTCCCCAGACTTTAGCGTAATCCCCGTTACTTCAATACAGTGTGATAAAATTATCGGCAGGACATGTAGAAGTTTTCGAAAGGTATCCGAATGTACCACAAATGAACCTCAAGAAATTTGTACGGATTCAGAACAATTTGAATGCATTTGGATCAACTTATAAAGGCTCAAGAAACTTGCCTCGACCCGTAACTTCCGAAGACAATTATATTAATGTCTTAGCATATTTTCACACATTTCCTGAGTCATCGTTAAAAGGTGCTGAAGAAGACTTGGGTATAAAATATTTATCGGTTCGAAGAATCTTGCATGATATGAATTCACCTAAGTTCAAGCAATAAAGCCTCAAGATCCTCAGCAGAGAGTTGAATTTTTTCTGAAATATGAATAGAATATGAATATAAATTTTCGAGAGGAAGAGTTTTTATCAGAAAAAATTATCATTATTGGTCCAGTGAAAATCCTCACGTTACAAAAGAAGCTGAATTTCAAGAAAAACTCAGTTTTAATGTCTTCTGCATGTTGATGGACAAAAAAATTGAGATACGCGATAAATGAGGAATTATTAACATACAGATGCTACCTGAATATTTTGTAGAATACTGTAGATAGCTTCGTCGATAATCTGCCACTCGATAAATATCGAAAATGTTAGTAGAAACTAGACAGAGCTTCTGCACATCGTACAAGAGAAGTGAGCGCAGAACTGAACAGACTTTTTGACGATCGGTGGATAAGCTGCTTGGAACCATGAAATTGATCCATTAGATTTTTATATGTGGAGAATGCGGTAAAGAGATGGATTGTTAGAAAGTGCTTGGAAGTGAATGGCCTGCGATTGGAACATATTTTGAAATATTCCATATGATTCTTTTATTTTTTCATAACTATTCATATCAATATTTCTACTTTCAAGTAATTTCTTTTGAACTTTCTACATGTTCTGCTGATTATTTCATCATACTGTTCAAAAATAAACAAATTCATAGGAACTTCCTATGAATAGTTTAGTCCCATCGTTTTGGATGTAATTGAAATTCTGAAGTAATCATGGCCTGCTTACAAAATACCGAATGAAAATACATTTTGAAGGGACATTTCCACAAATGAATGCTCATAAGTCTGAAACTTGACTATTCTATAATTTCAAAATAGTAGGCACTAAATCTTCAGAAATAACTGACGTTTTTGCCTTTATCTGTATCTTGCAGTAGCATACGGAAATTACACTGAACAGATGAGTAAAAATGATAAAATATATGGATCAAATCACAACCTTGAAGGTACTCCGAACTGATATAAGGTCCAGAGGAATCATATCTGACGTACATTCAGGGTCGCCCCTATGTAGTGTCATGGGACATTTATGATTTCATCACAGAGTTCATATTATTTTATATATTTCTCACCATCAATATAAATGATATAATTCATTTGGATTATTAGCTTTACTGTATCTCAACTCCTTTCATTAAAACCTAAATTTCCACAGATCATTTTTAGAACTATTTTCCACCTGTTTACCTTCAATATGATTACTACTGAACTCTCAATTCTCGACTCATTGATCCTACTCTTTCATTTTGAACAACCTATTCCAAAGGTGTCCTATCATACTCTGTGCTACTCAGCCATGAACATGTCTGGAGTACAATTTCTGTCGATTATTTATGTCTACTGTTGCGACCTAAATTTGATGAGGGCGAAGTACATTTCGCGAGGCTCTCTGAAGGTAAGAAAAAAGATTTATGAAATAAAAATACACTTTAAACTGAACAATTTTTATTTATTATGAATCACTTACCGAAATTGTTACTTATATACATTTTTGTAATATTAAACGACAAAATAATATATTGAAAAAAATCAAGTCAAAAGTAATATAAGTCATAATTAAATGCATAATTTCTCTTCATAATCTTGGTAACGAGCTGGTAACATTTAAATGGCTGGGTCTACTTTCATGAAACATATCTACGAATCATTCCGACAAAATTAGATATGTATTCAATAAAAAAACCGCAACAAAATCGGTCTACTGCTATAGGAGCTACAGTACCACAGCAGACACATAGATACATAGATACACAAGTCAACAAAAAAAGATAAGATTAAATTAAAGAAACCAACATTTTCTACTTTGGTTTTACTGTATTCCCTATTTATTGGTTGGTAATCTGATTCAATGAATAAAACTGCTAAAGTTGAAAGTCTTTCTCGACCCATTTTATTTGTTTAATAATTTTTCATTACTTTAAATTTCGAAATCTCCTTCCAGCAAAAGCATTAATTACATATATTGTTACTAAAATTTGAATGAATACATTCTCTATAATATATTGGAGCAGATATTTCACATCTTTGATGGAGTTTGGTAAATTTGGGATCATATTTTGTAGTATTCGCTCTTTTGTTTTTTTTTTAACTTGTTCAAGTCATTTAGAAAGCCAAAATTTTCAAAGTTTTGATACGAAGACATAATTCTCGAATCCATATCGAATATTACAGAATCAATCAAGGTTTTGAAAAAACTGATTTCATGCCGGCTTTTGGAGACTGTATATGATGATCGAGCCTTCATAATCATACATTCTTTTCTTTTGGCTGTCCTTTCATCTTTAAGATATTTTGGAAAATTATAACTCCTTCTCAAATAAACTTGTGCAGATTGTCATAATTTGCTTATGGTATTGACAGGTGTTAATAAAGATGAGTCAAAGATGATATGTTTTTTAATTGGTTAATTTTATAATAAAATAAAATTTATCAGAAAAAAATATATTCACGAATTTTCTATTCGTATGCTTTCGTGCACCGAAAAGTAGAATATCTTTACGTTGAGAATTTTCTAATGTAATAATTATCAAAAAAAAATCATAGCGTGTACTTTTTGATTTTTTCAATTTATATGATACAGCTGAAGTGGCGGCCATATACCGTCTCTGGTTGTCCTTATACCTGATTTGTTACCCCGCATCTACTAGATTATCCTAACCTCAAAGTTTTTATTTCGTTTCACATTGCCTTTTGGAATGTGCATAAATTGACAATTTCGTAGCAATAGATTCCTCTTGCTTCAATTTTTTTTATTCATTTCATATTGCCTTCTCGAAAATGCATAGAATCCCAATTCGTAGATTCGTTCAAACTTCATGCTCCGTCCATCATTTTCACCTTCAGGACTATCTTATTCAGAACATTTCTGCTATATGACCCATACTAATTGTCTTGTGTATAAACTCTTTGAGAAAAACTGTTTCAAACACTCTATTGAACTCGTACTGTATTCAAGGACATCCACTTCTGGGCCTTCAAGTGATGAATACCCGCTATCGAAAACCCCTTTCAACGAAGGATGGGTATGGAATGTCTCATCCCTGTATCGAGTAGGTACGTAACATACATCGCTCTCAGAGTGTCAAGAAAACCACAGCCTTCATTTGCAAGTACCACACCGAAGAATCGTCGTTCAAACTGAATGCTTTGATGCGATCATGCGCTCACCAAGTCATTCAAGTGTAAAATTCCAGCCGGCCGGTAAACGGCAGAATGTTTCGATATTGAAGTTTTGAAATGACTTTCAGAGGCAAAGGGTTGAAAGCCTACTGAGACTTAAAGTACGTCCTCACTATGGAGTTCGAGTGTAGAGTAGTGGCCGGTGAGTCTTCGAAGTCATTAGATTCAAGTTACCAGCACACTCCAGCTAAAACTGTTCACACATCCAAAGCCATGCGATGTTACTTGTGGTAGGGGGAGTTCCAGAATCGTCTGTAATTTCCAAGGTCATGACATGTGATCCAAGGTGTTTGAATCGTTTCGCTTTTTGAAATCATATCATGGGTGTAGGTTTGAGAATGGGTTTCATGGTCATGACGTAACGCAAGGTCATGTGACGTCACACGCAATTCAAGGGCAAGTCATAGGCGAAGAGTGAAAAAGTGCTTTCGAAATCGAAGTCATTGTGGTGTTACTGGAGGGAAGTAGTTGTGGGGGAAGTTCAGAACCGTTATTAGCACCCTACTTTCATGAAAACCTGAATCTGTTTAAAATCTGTTCACAATCTGTTTTTCCGTGAATCAGCTGTCGCCCCCATATGAACGACAACTCTCAGAAGTTGATCACTGATTTAGGTAGGTATACAAGTGTATGTCACATCGAGCTTCCATTGGACGTTTTGGATAAAGTCAAGTCAAGTTATTAAAATATGTTCAATATAAAAGTTTAGGATATCGATGTATTTTGCGTTTTTGAAAAATTCAATATATAGGCTACCCAGTAATAACTGACATTGCGATGGTTACCGTAAAATATTATTTCATTCATAGAGATCGAGGTCGATCACCCGTTTCTTCGGTGTCGATATGTTTCCGCTGAATTACTTTATGACTGTCGGACCTTTGAGCGTCGTTGCAGTCATGTACAAGTTGTGGTAGACTAAACAAATGAATATATTACATCCTACCGTTGATCATATGATTGGGAAGAGAAAAAAAGCTGAGATGAGGTTTTTGTGGCTAGCGTTGTTTATGCGAGGGCTTAGAAGAGTTTCTGGAGACACAGAAAAAGTCAGTCACCGGATCCCGTCGAGACGAGATCGGAGGTCTCATCTCTCAGCCTTCGAGGCTAAGGATGGTGACCTAAATAGGGGAGTTATTTTGTTTTATAAGCACGTGGTGCGAAATGTAAGAAAAATCGATAGTGGAATCTTAAGCCGGTATGGGGTATAGAGGAGTTTGAAATTAAGTGTTTGTGTTGAAGACACACCGGGTCAACGGAACCTATGGTTGACCAATTACTACCCAAATTGGCGGCGAATTATTTGTTCTATTCTCTTTTATTTTATTGAATTCAACATTCTTTATAAGATTTTACACTTGGTTTTTTATTATTTTGTCCATGGAGTCGTTTTTCTACTTATTATACTTTATATTTGAAACCTTGGACTTTCATTTTGTCTTGGACTGATAAAAATACCAACCTCATGGAGTAAGATGAAGTTAAGAGAACAAAAACAAATGAAGGCTTTTCGTCAATCTATCGAGAAGAGGATAGCGAGTAAAAAGCAATTTAATTAAGATTCAAATTAAGTTCTGGAACCACATAATGTGAGAGAATATAAGTAGGTATACCAAATGATCAGATTTCAAAAATTCCGGCTTTCGTGCGATCGGCACGAACCCTACAGCCTTTTCGGAATTGCCTAACTTCCACATTTTGATGTGTAGAAATCTGCATTTGGTGTTTGCAGCTGCCAAAAATTGATTAAAAAGAAAAAATAAATCAGAAAGAAGCATTTGTATCAGTCGGATGAAAGTTATATATTTTTTGGAATGAATAATATTTACTACTTTCCATATACGAATTCAATTGAAAATTTATATATATTTATATAGGATCATATAGGTATATATCAAGCAGTTCAGAGGTTAATTAAAAAATGTCGAAAAATAGGTCGCCATTTAGAAAAAAACTCTTTCAAAAAGTTTTTGAAGGAAATGTTCTGAAAATAAAATTATTTATTACTAAATGATAATTTGACTATTTTTTTCTAATACTGGATAAATCAAAACTCGAAAACATTTACTTGTTTTCATTTTTTCAAATGGAACACCCTTTCTACAGTTGACTTCCCGATTGAAAGTTTTTTCTAAAAATATGGAATTCCATGAGTATATACAAGGCGGTTCGAGTGAGTTATATCATTAAAATAGACAGAATGGATTCCTAAACCAATTTTATTGTCAGAATTATTCTTCTCAGAAGTATGTTTTGAACATACTGCTGCACATAAGACGCTATGGAAACATTTTAAATTCAAGAAAGAAGCAAGCAAAATCCTGTTGATTATATAAGAGCCTTACTACTAGTCAAGTAGGAAATCAAAGAAAAACTGAAAGTATAATCATTATTTTTCATTCAGTATCAAAATAAAATTGCCTTTGGCGAGCTGTATATGGGAAATTAAGTGAATTTTCTTCATGTTACTTTTCTCTCGACTTCTCTTATCATATCTTGTCTCGTGTAGTCTCGATCAAGATGGCCCAATCACTTGTCTTGTTGCGAGACGATTTTTGAAAGGTAAATCTTTTTTTATCTCGATTGAGACAAGACAAGACGAAAACCTCTTATTTTGGCAGTAACACTGGTAATTGGACGAGTACGATAGAGTAAATGCCAGTAATTTGGAATACCTACTGAAGCAACCAAATTCCTAGTAGCGACATATTACAAAAAAACCCAGTATCAGATAGTCTACATACTAATCAACGGATATGATGTGGCTATGAGTACGCTATATTGTCGATGTCGTGGCAATTATCAATCGAGTGGAAGTGCTGTTTATAAAGTTTTTCAAGCAAGTAAGAAATCCATACGCATCTGGACTTATAAGCATGTTCATATATTTACATTGGTACAAATATATAGTTTAGTACTCTGATTATTCAAATACTGCATATTCTGCAACAAATTGTAGATACAAATATATTACAGCATTTTAAGGTTATGAACGGTTTGTTGCAAATTTGTTATACTGCAGGTGAAGACAATTTGGAAAACTCCAAATTATATACACAATTAGTGTAGAAAACTTTTTATTTTGTATTTTTTGTCTTGCGGCTAATTCATAGTTGATATTTTTTTTTAACAATGTTCACTACTAATTAACAGATATAAAAAAACGAAAGAAGTGGAGTTCGACAAAAAAATATTGGATACTTAAAGGCGGCGAAGACTTATAACGTACCAAGAAGTACGGTATTTCCGATTGAAATCGAAAAGAGTTTTCAATACCTGTAATTATTTCAAAAAAGATTGGTCGCAAACCATTGGTTGAAAATTATACGGTTTGACTCAAAAGGATATAAGAAGAATAGCTCAACAGCTTGCTGTTAGAGAAATAATCTGTCGAATCCATTCAAAGATGAAAAAGCTGGCAGATACTGGCTGAAGGGATTTCTCTCAAGGCATAAGGAAATATCAATGCAAAAGCCCTCTGGAACATCATTTGGAAGAGCAAGCGAATTCACAAAAGAAAAAATGTAACCTTCAAAAAGTTTGTGATGTGAAAAAATTTACGGCTGATCGAGTTTTCACGGTACGATTATCTATTGTACAATCTGAATATACTAAAGTAATTTATTGTTGGTTGTATGAAGACACATTTGTTCACGCAGTGGTTCCAACATTTTTTTGGCTATGTGAAGCTCTGTGAAGATCGTCAATTATTCTCTTATTTGATGGCTACTTCAGCCATACAAAAAACTTCAAAATCGTAGACAAAGAAAATCACACAACGTTCGATATAAAATGTCGAATTGAGCCCCCTTGCGACATCTGTTTTATTTAATATTAATATTACGAGGGTTACAAATGCGCCCTGGTCTGAGAAGAAACCCTGAACAAATTCAGACAGAGGAAACTCTATTGTGATCTCACAAACATCATGCTATCACAGTAGGTTGAGCAATCCATTCTTATGATTTTTTGTCCTCTAAATAATCCTTTACACTATAAAAGGATTTTTTTTTCACTCAATTTTTTCCCAACATTTATTTTGAATTTATTTAATGGCAATTCTAACATGTTACTGGGTAGATTATTATAAAAGCGTAGGTATACAACTGATCGTAACAGAAAAAAGTGCATATAGTTTGGAATATCCTATTCCAAATTAAATTCACTTTGAATAATTGGTGTCTTCCAATGAAATTATGAATAAACCAAAGTTTATTGTATAGGAAAAAGATTGTTGATTATTTTTATTCTATCAATACATTACTTTCACTAACTCTATATGTAGTTTTTACTCTTATTACTCTAAACCCTTGGCATGTATGATTTCTTGCAAATGTGTCTTACCTGCATTTATTCTATTATACGAAACGATATGACATTGATACTTATCGAATTACCGTGTGTGCACGGAATTACCTTGTGTATACATATAATTCGAAATAACGTCTTAAGTTGGATACATACAGATAACAAAACATTGTACTTTGAGTGGTATTATTTTTGTTGTACCTCGAAGTTACGATGTTAACATGGTTCGAGAAGTCACATAACATCGTCGCGTATCGCTAGTACGAAATATCAAATCGTTCCAAAAAAGTTTTATCATTTCATTCTGGCAATATGAACATTGCTAATGCAGCCAACATATTCATATACTATATAATGGAATTGGCCGATACTTGATGAAAATCCATTGTAATAAGTTGGACATATTATTTTTCGTTGAATTTTAGATACCAAAACACATGTATTTTCGTATAAAAAGGGAACCTTTATTACGTTTCAGAAATCTACAGGTCACCAGAGCCAAGCCATTCAAAGGAAAACCTCATCATTTATTTCATCATCATGACGTTAAGGGTCGAAAATATATTATTCAGTCTGTGTACCCCATTTAGAATAACAGTGAAAAAGTACTGAAAGGTATAATAAATATCAAAATTTATGTAATGAGCTCAAAGGTTTAATGACATGATAAAATTAAGGCAATCAAAATAGTCTACATACGTTTTATTCAAAACAGAGAAAATATCAAAATAACCCTTGCAGTGACATCTATATATCAGTAGCAGGCTCACGGCATTAGGAATACCGGGAAACACTCAGTAATTCTTGCGGACTTATTCGCTGGACATGTAGAGAACGTACCAGTCAGAGTACCAGTCAGAAACAATTTCAAACTTTCTGATTGGTGGGAATTTCTACGAGATTATTTGAATTACATCCCCTAACAGAGTTGAGTTTGGAAATTCTTGAGAAAAAAATAAGGCATTCGTGCGCAAACCTGCAAGAAGTTCGCGGTCTTTTGACTGGGTCGCTTCGGTCTCCGGGCATGGTTCCGGAGATCCGGTGTCGCTAAGTGTTTCAGATTTGTTAATTATTGGCGGTTTAATTAAATTGAGGTGAAAAAGGGTAATAGCGTACGAAGTCAGTCATGCGCGGACCCTAGGGTCGATTGGGGGCTTTTAGCCGGGGCGCTTGGCCCCTTTGGGGAGGTTGCTGAAAAAGCTATTGAAGCGTTTTAAGACACTGGGTCGCGAGGAGACTTCAGTGGTGATGAATATTGGCGGTTTATTTGTCTAGCTAACTTGTGGTAAAAAAAGTCGAGATCGTATGAACTCAGAAGTAGGTCGGTTGGACTTCTTACGAAGTTTTGAGTGATTTCTGGAGGTACTGAAATACGAGGTAGTTCAGGGCACTGTTTTGCAAGGCGTTTAGGGATTGACAAAAAATCACGGTTTAGTTAAATTGAGATAAAGGCGATCGTGCGCGGAGATTTGGTGAATCCAGTTGAATTTCCTACAATAGCTGGAAATTCTAGAGGCAATTTTGAGTGAAGTGAAATAGAGAGATATTTCAAGTTACTGTTTAGAGAACTTATACTTATTGGGTTTTGGAAGTATTCGCGGTTTGATTCAATTTAGTTGATTTAGAGAACATTTTTGAGTTCCTGGTGAGAGTTTGGGACGATTTTTGGGAAAGATGGCTTTTGT
>WOGN01001209.1:0-20114 GCA_015342105.1 Leptinotarsa texana | reverse complement strand
CTCGTTAGTCCGTAGCTCGCACAAGTTTCTCAACTTCTGAGAGTTGTCGTTCGTATGGGGGCGGCAGCTGATTAACGGAAAAACAGATTTTTTAAACAGACAGATTTAAAGTAGAACTCATGTGAAAAATATCTGATTTTTATTCCACAACGAATGTTTGAAATACAAACTGAATATAGAAAAGTATCTTCTGTATAATTTAGTGTTCATATAAAAGTATTTGTTTCGAAAGAATTTTTCTTCCGTGTAATCCAATGCTTATATGAAAGTAGCTGTTTCAGGTGGACCTTCTATCAGTTTGTGTCAGAAAGTTACTTCTTTGTATGATCTACACATCCATGTATAGATTTGCTTCCTTCCTTTCTTTGAAAGATTTCCTCATCCTTCTTTTTTGTATCAAGATGGAGTAGTAGAAAGCCAAAGAACTTTTTTTTCTTCAAAAACATAATTTTCATATTTCATGCCAATTTAACAAAATTATATGAATTCTTTGCTCAGAACTGCCTCAATCTAAAGACACCCAAACATTCACTTATGAAATTGTCTTTCATAAGGTTATATCTTTCATTTCAAAGTTTGTTACTTCTACAGAATTATTTTTCAATTTATACAATTTTACATGCAGCCGCATATTGAGAGTTTTCAGAAATTTATGAATTCATAAGTATTTTGGAAATCCAATTTCTAACTATGACACATGATAGCTGAAGCGGAACAATACATTTTCACTTCACTTTCTCAGTCTATATGGTTCAGGGAACCAAAACTATAATAACGGGTTTCACCAGGTCTAAAATCAAGAAATGTAGTTTGACATTGGAAAAATATCACTTCACTTGCTTAAATGCAATTTTGATTGTATTCTCTGCAATTCACTGTAATGAATGAATGCCGATAATAAAAGTACTGTAAATAAGCGTAAATGATCGTATCAGTTCGTAAGTGATCAGCATACAGTTCCTAATAGTCCTGACTCATAAGAACAAAATCCACCTTACGCGCTATGACCTATGAAACTGGTAGTTGTGAAAAATATTCAAGAATATGTGGTATAGAAATTCATTAAAATTGATTGAATCGGGGAAAATTAATCGAAAACATTTTTAGTACTACAAATATTTTCGTGTATATGATGAGTGCGATTTTTTCAGATTATCCCTTTTATACACGCTGTCGTTTGAAGCTATTAAAAACCATCGAAAATGATCAGATACGAGGGGAAAAGTTAGACAAATGGATGTGACTGCAGACAAATTTATTAGCTAGGAAAGACCTGAATTTGACCGTTTATTCGGAGAAAATATGTTTAAAAATGTTTGAAATATGTTTTTTCTCTCAACCAGTTATCGCAACCCTACGAACGATTACCCTCAGAGGTTAAAATTTGGGCGAGATAAGGAATAACGAGGTCCTACCTTTCAACGTGTAATTCCTAAGACGGGTTGGATGATAGCAAATGAAAATTGAGCGTTTAGCCCAGAACTTGAACCAACGACTCACACATCGGCCGATTGACTGAGTGAACAAAGTACCCACGTCGAACCGCCCGGCTACCGACCGACCTACTGAGAATGTGAAGATAAATAAAACCGCAGAGGATAGCATTGACATTTGACTTTCATAGAGTCATTTTCAGCAATTTTATATTTTCATATATGAAACCTGCCTTATGTACTGAAACTTTGACAATACTGTCGTCGATGGAAAAGCATCGAGAGAAGAGTTGTCACACACTGTTTTGGAGTATTTTAATTGAAATTATTCAATCATTTCCGGTTTTCTCCAAAAAAATTGTGAAAAATTTCTACATATCCTTTTGCATATATTTTTCATAAATGGACAAACTTGTTTTGCTTCTACTTTAGTTCCATATACTGATTACTATATATTCCGACAGGAAATCACCGTCAAACACTTCTTACGGTGGAATGAATAGTTCACATTCTAATACGTTTTCAACATTCTAGGGAATCACCTCATCGAATCTGAATTTATTGCAATGTGGAACTGAACAATTCCTTCAGTGATTCACTGTTTGCTTATTCAGTTGTCACCATCAGGACCACACAGTGCATTTTTAATGTAAATATTATGACCTTGTCACCAAATCAGTTTCGAAGTTGCCCGTTCAACTTATATGCCTTTGAAATACTAATCATTCCACCAGTTGTAAGAATATTTGTAATGGAATTTGAAGAATAATTACCAAATAGAAGTCAAGTACAAGTTCATAACGTTAAGCATATACTTTTTGAGGTTTTAGGGGCTGTTGCCAAATCAATTGATATTCTGTAGGTATTCAAGGGGGTATATATATATTTCTCAGTACACCGTTCATCATCATCAGTTCAGTTTCTGGTGTGGAATAAAAAATAATCTGAAAAATGATTTCGAAAGTAAGTGCTTTATTGATATTATTCTATTAATACTTTGAATGAAAAAGACGTATATCCAATAGGTTCGTTCCAGAATTCAGATTATTCGCGAACTCAACGCATTCGTTATTTACAATCAACTTTCATTCATTACCTTCTAGCAGATATGAATGGTTTTTTTTAAGTCGATGTGGAATAGTTTGATGGAAAATTTCACCGATACGTGTATAGAATAAGTACTTATTGAAAAAAGAAATATTAATCATAATTGTGATGACATTGAGAGCAACTGTAGGGAAGGTAGGTCTGAAGTGAATGAGTATATTCGACCCTCCACCGCAACCCACAAAAGTTTATTGTGGCTCACACCTATTCACCTTCGGCCAAATAAACCCAGCTTCATAACGAAGCCGATTAGTTTGTATGGTGAGTGGTCTTTCAGGTCAAATGGTGAGAGTACGGATCTGCCGAACTCAATGAACCTGATTCGGTCCCCAGCGGGGCAGGCACAAAGTATATGCTCTGATGTTTCATCATTTTCTAGACAGAGGCGACACACACTGTCTTCCGACAGTCCAAGTCTCTGCTTATGATGATTCAAATGACAGCGGCTTTTAAGAAGGCCTGTTAAATATCGTAGTTCATCCCTACTCTAGTCCAACAACTGTTTGGAATCAAGCTTCGAAGGGTGGAGTGAGCCAATCCTGGAAGATTCTGCCAGAAGTCCATAAATCTTGCTAATGTAGGAAGTAAACATTTTCTTTTTGTCAACAAGTCTACTAGGAATATAAATACTCTTGGATTAATTATCCCAAGTAGATGAGAATTGGCCTCTCGACAATAAAAACCAGTTTTTTTGACGATATCATCAGAAATTCCTGAAGTATCTGATTTATCGTGAATACTCTCAATTCCCCTTTATCTGTCTTGAATACATTCGTGATATATTTTTCTGGTAAATCGTTGGAGAAAAAACTATAAAATAATGGGAATACATAAACCAAGGTGAAGAGTTTTGTCTCTATGAAAAATCATTTTATGTTACATAATTTATAGGAATGAGTAAGGCATATATTTTTCAGTTAACTCATTTCATCGTTGAATCGATAACTATTAGTCAAACTATTGGTTGGTGAGAAATGAGTATCAGAACATTTTTGTGTAAAATATATAATTATATTTGTTGATCGATTTGAAGTTGGTGGAAAACAAGAATTAGAAAATTTCGTCGAGATCATTTCGCTTTTTTGAATGAAAACTGAAACAGAAATTGATTTTTTATGAGTTGGACTTAGTTTTTTGCCTGATCACCTCTTTTTTCTAGTGATTATCAGTATTTTTGAAAAATTGTAAATTACACCGATTGTTTCAAAAAATCTTCACAAATGTTTGAAATAATTCTTCACCAAAAAGTGAGATGGAAATTTGCATAATATTTTCAAATTGTCTGTGTGTGAAATATTGGGGTATTTTAGTTACACGAATTTTTCATGCTGAACAGGATGTTTTCAAATGTTAGTCTAATATTCAAATAGTTTTTACTCATTTTATGTCTAAGTGTTGAAAGATAAGGGCTACGCTAAACGCAAATGTTCATCAAATCGTAGAAAATAACGTACCCCTTCGTTACTGGAAAAATATATCACGAAAATAACAAATTGGTGTTTTTCAATAAGGGTTATATAATACAGGAGAGCATATCATCAACCTGAACTTAACAGATCATTTCATCTTCAGGTTTTATTCATCGCTGCTCTAGCCTGTGCCTCACAAGCTGCTGTATCTCGCGTGGTGCCTGTTGTAGCAAAAATATCGGATGATACCGTAGATCTTTCACCTGAGTACTCTTACGCTTATGATGTCCAGGACGCTCTAACTGGAGATTCGAAAGCCCATCTCGAGAGCAGAAATGGAGATATTGTCAAGGGTCAATACAGTCTCAATGACCCGGATGGTACCAGAAGAATCGTAGATTATACTGCAGACCCGGTGAATGGATTCAGAGCAGTCGTCAGAAAAGAACCCTCAATAGCAATTGCCGAACCAGTAGCTGCCCAACCTGTTGAAGTAAAACAAGTAATTGCAAAAACTGTAGCTGCACCTTTAGTTGCAAGAGCAATTAGTGCACCGTTGTTGCCTAGAGCAGCTGCAATTAGGGCAACTAAAGTTCCTGCAGATTCAGAAGCGGTAGAAAATGTTGAAGTTGCAGCAAAATCAGTTCCAGTGGCTGCTCTTCCAGCAGTTGGAGTCTCATCTCCTCTAATCTCTTCACCATATGCTGCTGCTCCTGTTCTGAGTTACTCAAGACTGTCAGTGCCTTTCACATATAGCACATTTACGGTTTTGTAAAATGCACATATCCCATGAATTGTAAATAAATGATTTTCAATGACTGTAACATGAATTTGCATCTTTAGTAGGGACAAGTGAGTGGACTTGATCCTAAATAAAGTCCATGATCGGTATATAATAAATGTAAATGATATATATATATATCAAAGCTGATTGTTTTTTGGGGAAAGAAGGGGAATTAATACTATAATTGAAGATGTTCAGGTTGAAAATGTAAAATTGGGGCTTTCAGGTATGTTTTGTTTTTTGGGTGAAGTCATAAGTGTTTATATTTGAATATTCCGAAGGTATTGCCAAATTTTTCTACTATCACCATATCCTTATTAGTAAAGATTAATTCTCAGCTCAATGTATCAATATGAAGATAATTTCAATTTTCGAATTGAATAAATATCATTATTTGAATAATGAGAAATTTCAACAAACATTCGTTTGAAAGTACAATTAATAAAGACACAATGTTTGAATATATGAACAGAGTACGTAGATGACTGAACAGCAATAGGATTTCCTTGTTGAAATCTATTGTGTGTACACGAGAACATTGATCCGGCACCCGACTTACTTGACGAGGCTGGGTGCGTTGACTGTATGTCGCGTATTCTTTCAGATTTCAATGAAATGTATATTCTTCGTAATTTTCAATTTCAGACGTTAACTGTATTCTTGAATGTTCTAGTTATAAGAAACATCGATAAGGGTTCAGAATTTGATTTATATAGAAAGAATAACACTTTCAGATATACTCCACATCTTTCATCATTGCCGACAACAAAAATTTGCGAAGCTGCCTTTTCTCGTCGATAGGCTGGTAACGTTCCATTTGAGTAAGGAGAAGAAATTTCTAAAGAAGATAGCTGAAAGTAACGTATATCTCTGAAATGTCGTGAATAACTTGATTAGGAAGAGAACTTTTCAAGAGTGCCTTCGTGAATTCTCGATTTTCAGAATGATGAAGACTTGAAGTTTCTTAAAAATTTAATGTGAGTGTGGCTTTCAAAATGCTCGTACTTTTCAAAAAGTGTTGGGTAATCCAATTGACAAGACAACGGAAAAGGAACAGTCAGGGATCTACGAAATGAGGGGTGAGGATCGTGATAAACAAATATGTTGGTGAAACTAAGCAGACTATAATAGCTCGCTAAAAGAAACATGTTTCACATATTCGATTTCATAGACTAGAGAAGTCCAGTATTATTGTGTGACCATAGGAGCAAAAAATGCTAAAAATTGTTGATGTCGATAGTTGACATCAAGTTTTCAGATACCTTCGAAAGTTTAGAAATCGAGAAATTTGAAAAAAGATCCATGAACGGTGTTAAAGGTTCCATTCTTAACAGCTCATTGTTCGTGCAAGTACATACTTATAAGTAGAAAAAAGGTAAGCTTTATAAGACGAAAAAGTGTTTTCAAATGATTCATTTCACGCCAGAGGTTCTGAATGCCTTTCATTCAAATACAAATACGTAAATATATTTATACAAGATTATTCATATCCCTATACATTTTTATTTCATTATTACTCATTTGTAATATCATTTTTGATAATGTTATGTTTCTGTATTCCTGATGATTTCATTATTTGAGATATTTCATGAAAAAAGACTTGATGAAGTAACTGCAGATGAAGTCAGCCGAGCTAACAATCGTCAATATTCTGTAGTAAAATTAACTAGATTTGTTGGAACCCGTAGAAGAGAATATCTTAGAATATCTTACGTAGAAGTTTAGATACGATGTAATCTCCTCTGCTTCATCAGATACTTATCAAAAAATGTATGCTGTTTCACCTAACATTTCTTTACTTATTTCTGTCACTTATCTGAGGGAATTTTCACATTCACAGAGGATATCATACACACAACTATATCACTTCAATCCTGTTATAGGTTTCTGTATGTGATATAATAATAATATAATATACACATTAGGTTGTTCCGGAAGTTTCGTCCGTTTTTATGAGTTGAAGTGGAACTGTAATTACTCAGTAAATACTCATCAAATTCAATCAAAATAAGATCCATTTGGATCAGCTCTGACTGCCCGTATCTGCCTTTCGAAGATATACGATTAAAATTCTACTTATTCTTTTTGAGTTGAGTTCAAATCACAGAGGTGTCACTCCATTCTGCACAATTATGTCAGTTGAATGAATATATTTTTTCTCATTTCGGAGATTATAATCTATTCAATATCAAAACGGGAGAGTACCAGTTGGAAAATTGAATATTGACTATTATGTTTTGACTCAATAAATGAATACCTGAAATACACAAGAGCTATCCAGAGAGTATGGACTAACTATTTTTCAAACAAAATCAATCTGAGCACCTATTAACAAAGTTTCATGTTTAACGAAAACGTCGATCAAAATTAAAATAGTTTTGATTTAGTATCAATCTTCTGTCCATCAAACATACATTTTTGGAATTCATGAATTTGCGCCAAAATATTGGCTAAAAATCTCAGTTTTCTGATAATTCCAATATTCAAACTCATGTCACTGTAGGTTTTGACTCACATTTTTCTGTTGAAATCATTTTATTTATAAATATATCATCAATTATTTACAAAATTATACAGAAAATAGTGAACTCTTAACATACGGAAGCAGTAGGAATCTAAAAAACAGCGGCCGGCGCTGGGGCCAGTGAATACGGCGAGCCCCACCCTGGACTAACGGCTAATGGAGCTGGCGCACCCACATATGGAGCGGCCACTCTCGCAATTCCAGGAGCTAAGGCAGGGGCTGCAACGTAAGGAGATACTACCCTGGCGAAGGGAGCTGGAAGGACTGGAGGTGCCACAGCTCTTGCTACGGGAGCAGCAACTGGTGCCACGAAAGGGGCTGCTACGGCTCTTGCTACAGGAGTTACGGCTGGTGCCACGGCTCTTACTACAGGAGTTACGGCTGGTGCCACGGCTCTAGCTACGACGGGTGCTGCAGCTACAGCCAGAGGCAACTTTCTTACGACAGCATTGAAACCATGAATAGGATCAGCGTAGTAGTCTACGACTCTACGAGTGCCATCTGGATCTGCTACGGTGTACTGGCCTCTGACAATGTTGTTGGCTCGGCTTTCGACTTGCGTTTTTGAATCACCGGTGAGAGCATCCTGGACGTCGTAGGCATATGAGTAGGATGGATTGGGGTCAATTGTAGCGTCGGATATTTTAGCAAGAACTGGTGCTGCTGGCAATACTGCGGCCGGGGCTCCTATTACACTTCCTCTAGCTAGTGCCACCAGAGCGGTGAGAATGATGAACTAGAATGTTAAAACAGGCTATAGTTAGTTCCGACTTTGATGTTAATTGACTACTCCGATCATATACAAAATCAAAATTAGTTTTATGAATTGAAATACTGAACAATGTGATATATTCGTACCAGAATTCAGTTCAACTTTGTTTATTTTTGATAGAGACGGAAATTCATTCGAGTACACTACTGTATTAAAAATATATAACCGCAAAAGAACTACATTTCAGTGAAATAATTAGATCGATCATTTACTGCAAGAGTTTTTTCTGCATTGAAATTGCTCGTTCATATTTAATATTCTTTTCCCTTATATGTTTTCATATATACAAACTGCTATTATGTATTAAGTGAAAATTGATCAATCCAAATGCACTTTGTTTTTACATAAAAAAACTGTATTATAGATTAAATGAAACTTCGTTCACAAGAATACTTCTATGACAATAAAGTATATTCTTTTCCTTTCTCTCTCTCTCTCATCGCCAATGTGTTACTGATTGAAATAAATATCATTTGACACATATTTGTTTAGCCTAGTTCCTCAATAATGAAAGTTCTGAACCAATGAATTCATTCAGATAATTCTGAATCAATATCTCCGCACTGTATTTAAATTTTTCAAACTTTTTTCAACTTCGTTGACCAAACCATTCAAGAATTTGATGAACACCCTACAGTGAATCACTTTTACGAGCTGATATTTCAGTAACTATGAAACCGCAAAATTTTATCTGTATCACTGCACTTCTTTACGTCACGTTCTGAACTTTCATCAACGCAGTTAAACTGATGATTTACCACCCCGTATATAATGCACTGCCTACCTTTATGGCCATGTTTTTCTGCTTGAAGAATAAAGATCGACTGATAAGTGAAAACTCATTGGAGAACGCTTTTATAGTGGCCCAAAATATTTGTTACAGCTTTCTATGAGGCTCTGTAGAATACTAATTGATTGCGTACCGTTGCAAAATTTTTTCGATGCGGATATAACAGTATTCGGGCATAATTTCGATTGTTGCAAGTCTATCATGTACACAGGAGTGAAAAAACCAACTTGAAATTGGAAAATTGCACTCCAATCTACTCAATTTTCAAAATAATCATGTTGCTCCGAAAATATACCTTGTGTTAACAGGCACACTTTTTCAGTAAAATAACGAGTATTTCATAAATGTCTCTGAAGTTCTTTCTCAGTTAAAAAATAATATTTCGTACCTATCTTTCAGTAAAATCACTAGTATATATTTGGATTCCTTTTTCAGGTTGAAAACAATGTTTCGTGATTCACTTTCGCTCATATGCCTGAGAAAAATATTGAATGAAACGGGTATATACAATGTCATCCCCAAAGTATGCACCATATGGGAAACTTCTTTATTAAGGGGTTTTCGACAAAAAGTTATTCTTGATAAAAGTGTACGCATCCCCTAAAACTAAACATGCACCAACAAAATACAGTAGAACACACGTAATATACGAGGAGCCTTCAAATATTTTATATTCAATACTCTTATTTCCAAAAATCTCGGAAAATGTTATTTAGAAAATTTGTTCAGCATTGAAAAATACATTTAGATTTGGAGTCATGGCCATCTAAGTGGAATTTTACTTTTTTAAAGGTTTTTTTGAATGGGAACTACGAAAAAAAAATTTGCAATATTACAAATTACACTACTATGGTGTTAACCATGGTCAACTTTTTTAAAAGTAAAATAATTTTAAAAATTTCCGGGCAAAGTTATTTTTATTTTTTGTAAACACCGAAAATTACTAAAAATTATACAGTATTGTAACAAGAAACTAATATTCAATGATATAAAATGACAAAACATCAAGATAAAATAGAAAATCAACGAGTTTGTTCCAAAATACCTATTTTATTTTGTTGTTTTGCGATTTGATAATATTAAATATCAAGTTCTTGTTACAGTACTGTATATTTTTGAGTATTTTTCGGTGTTGACAAAAAATAAAAATAACTTTGCATCAAAAACTTTGAAAATTATTTAACTCGTAATATTACAGGCTTCTAAAATAAACCATCTTGAATAGAATGCTGTTTATTTACCTTTTAGCAATTATTTTTTTCGTAGTGCTCATTTAAAAAAATGGGTAAAAAATAAGAATCCACTTAGAAGGTCATGACTATGTTTATTTTTCAATGCTGAACAACTTTTTGAAATAGCATTTTCCGAAATTTTACAAAATGAGAGTACTTTACTCCTGACTCAAAATCAAATATTTGAAGGTTCTTCGTATATTACGTGTGTTTTACTGTATTTTGCTGGTGCATGTTCAGTTTTAGGGAATGCAAAAACTTTTAACAAGAATAACATTTTGTCGAAAAACCCTTAAACCCTTCCATATGGTACATACTTTGGGGATGTCACTGTATACTCTTTCTGAGAAAAAAATTGGATCTGAGTTCATCTGAGATAGCAACAAAGAGATTTGGGATAACTTTATTATCAGTGATGATTTGGCCAGCTTGAATTACACATATTTCTTTGTTCATCAATTTTCAATGTAGATGATATCAATTTTTCAGTATAGAAACAATTCACAAAGAGACATTTCCGTTCGGCATTTTTTAATTTTCTATTTCACCATCAATGTTTCCATTTCGATCTTTTTCATATTACAATTCTATTCATCCATCTTTAAAAATTAATTTCTGGCGTCAACATAATTTTTCCAGTAGAATTTTTGAAGATCTACTATTTTATGAATGTAAACGAAAAAAGAAAATCATACAGAAGTAATGAAGTGGTCTAAAAACGCACCTATGACTAGTGTTAGAAATAGACGTCAGAATCTTGTGACAGATTTATCAGGCACAAAGGGAAGAGTGAAGAATATTACAAATCCATTAGAATGTTCGTCTGCTTTCTTTACTATCGATTTGCTTGAATTGATCATCGAGAATACAAACATGTATATAGCAAACAGTTGCACAAAAGTACAAAGACCCACTGGATGTGCTATCTACAAATATTGTAGAACTGAAGGCTGTCATTGGGATTCTCTACTTGATGGGGCTTTATAAAAGTGGGAGAAAAAATACCAAAGACTTTTGGGCTGAAGATGGCTCAGGCTTCGAAATTATTCGTGTAACAATGGCCCATCGTGGATTTACCTTCTTATTGTCTTGCATGCGATTTGATGATGTTTATACGAGAAGTGAAAGAAAAAAGATTGACAAATTGTCAAATTGAAGAAAAAAGCGTTATAATTTTTCAATTTATCAACGAGAAAGAACTTCATTTACATACCTTTAAATTCCAAACGACTATATTCATAATGATTATCAATTGTTTTCATTATAGCGACTAACTAGTTTTTCATTTAAATTACTTCAATTTTGTTCTGTGTCAATACCATACAACTATGTATCTCTATCACCGTACTAGTTTGTGATACGAATATGTATCTGTAAGGAAAGGTCGGAAATGAGGAAGCTTTCACTTAAGAGAATTTGTAAAACAAATGTTCGTTATGGAATGAATCAGATATCATTCAGAGGTTTCCTACACAATATGAGCGTATGAAAGAGGTGAAATATTTCTTGAATAACACTGTCGCTGTAATCAAGTATGAAAAAATTGAAGATTTTCAGTAATCATATATAAAAAAAATTTGGAGGCAATCCATATACATTAATAGAATATTTTGTTTATTCAGTTGGATCATGTGTTTCGAAACTTATATATCTCGATAGATTTTCTACATGTATTTACGATAACTTTAACAAATTGGCTGATCAGATCCATCGAGTTGATGATATTTGTTTGCGTTCAAGCTAATGAGCTAGAAATGTGAGATATCTCTACATATTGTTTTCTACCGTCAAGATAGGACCAAAACCATTGATGTGTATTTCCTCTGATTCTATAAATTCAAAGATTTTCTAGTAATCGATCGTGTGGAACACAATCAAACGCTTTGCTCAGATCGCAGTATATTCCAATTGGACATCTTTTTTTGTCTAATTCTTTCAATAAGTCTAAATAGTTATGTTTCTGTTGTTGCTGCTGTGGATGACTTGGATTTTCTGAATCCATGTTGTTCATCTGACATCAGATTAAATCTCACAATGAAGAAGGTCAACCTCTCTAACATACAATATTCAAATAGTTTCGCAAACACTGATGTAATAGACAATAGTCTATAGTTTTCTGGTGAATTCTTTGATTTTTTTTCATATAAGGGGATAAACTCCGCTAATTTTAAGGACTCTGGGAAAATTCCTGTTTCTATCGACGAGTTCATGATTGAACAAAATAGGTCAACTAAGTCTTCCGCAAAATCTTCAATTATATTGTTAGGCAGGTCATCAGGGCCAGAAGAACGCTTGTTTTTAAGTTTTGTGAAAATATCTTTAATTTCTGTTACTGTAAATGGGAGTACCACTATTAAATTCATTATATTTCTCAGTGTAGAGAAAGCATTCCCTCCTATATCTTGTATATTATGTATAACTTTCTGTGGGGTACAATGAAAAAAATATTTAAGGTGTTTGCCACAGAAGTGATCTCTTCATTTTCATGTATCAGCTCAATGTTAGGCTCAGGCTTGGATTTATCTTTCAGTTTATTTATGATAGACCTAGAAAGTTTTACTTTTGTTTTCGGGGATCTGAGTTATGTTACCATTTTTCCACAATCTGTTGGTGATTACGTTTTCTGACTTTATAGTATTCGTCTAGTTTTGGATACTTTTTCTGAAGAATATATAGATCTTTAAGCTGTGCACTTCATCAGTTACCCAAATTTGTATTGGAATTGCATTGAAAAAGTGATTCTGAACAATGCTTTCAAATTTATTATATTTGTCAGTAAAAGTTTCATGGTTATATAGTTCATTCCAGTTTTCCTTTTTTAGTAGTTGTGAAAATTTTTGTCTGTTCTTTCTGCTATAGTTTCTACCTAATTTTATGTTTCTCCTGTTAATATATGAGTTATGATTCACTTTAACTGTGATATATTTATGATCTGAGAGAGGAGTGTCTTTGACACGGCTCTCTGCCTAAATATTTGAGAAAATATCAACTCTAGTGCAAGATTGTGCAGTTACTCGGGTATCTTGTTCTACAATACTATTGAGTCCATATTGGGCAAAAATGTCTAATACTTCCTCTCTCTCACGGAATAATGTTTTAAAATCTATATTGAAATCTCCTGTAATCCACAAACAAAGATATACTGTGAAGATTTCATCTAGTACTTGTTGAAGTTTGACGCAGAAGTTTTGGAAGCTCCCTGTAGGCGATCTATATATAGTTATAATTCTGTGACGAAAATTCACATTTTTGTATTCACAACCACAGTATTCAAAGTTTTCTCTACATTCAAGTTACTGATGAGCAAGGGAGCAGTTTCCAATAGATTTTTTCGCCCACAGAGTAGTTTCGCCATCCTTATATATCTTGTGACAATAAGAATGAATCACATAATAGCCATTAATTGGGAAATTACTCAAATTCTTTCAGCCATGTTTCTGTAACCGACATAAACATAGGATATTCATTGTTCACTTCTACTTCTAGTACATTCTGCTTATATTTAATGCTTTGTACATTCAAATAAAGAATAAAATTTATTTCATAGTTTATATTATAGTTTCCCAATTCTTCATTCTTCAAAAAACGACCATTTACAAAAATTTGTTTTGGTTGTCTCGTGAGCTTTTTTCATATTGTCTAAGTCGTGCAAAGTCAAACCTGCGGAATCCTACTCCTTTTAGCCAGTATCCCAAATCATATAGGTTGTTTTAATGCACTATATCGGCCCCAATCATGAAACATTTCAATCGATTTGGATCTGTGTTTAGTTACCTGACTATAACGTTTTGGTTGTTGTTTTCTTCTCCTATAGGTGTGACAGGATACAGTTTTTTAGTAATGAACTTTTTGGTGTTGCATTCATTCACTTGTCTTTTCACTCTGTAAAGATACAGCCATACCCTGGGTTCTGCTCCTGTAAATTCAGTTCTTTCTTCACTGTATCTAATACATTTCGATTGGTTTTGGTTTCAATTTTGGGGTCTTCGTCTTCTGTTTTTAACTCGGATGAAGTTATTAGTAACGTTACCTTCCTTATTTTTAATGTTTTCTTTCTCCTCAGTTACATTTCAGTTTGACTGGAAGGCATGAGATTCAAGTTTTTCAAGGTTCTAGTTGAAGGTTCACTTTGACTTTGAGTAGTGCCTTGGCATTCTGCAGCTAACCTCGGTTTGTTTACATTCTTGGGAATAGATTGTTTGACGGTTTTTGTGACATTATTTTTGTATTGATATTTTTTGTTTTTTTCTTGCAGATATATTATTTTGTCTTGTAAGTTTTTTGCGTACATGTTTTTTCTTTTTCTTCAAATATTTTTCGTAATAAGATATTTTCTATTCTGAGAAAATTCACTCTTTCTTCTAGTGCATTTACCAAATCCAATTTCAAAATGGTGTTGTCGCTACTAATTTCACAGCTATCTTCACATTTCACTCGTGTTTCATCAATTTTGAAGTATAGTTTTCTTTCAATACAACTATTCTGAAATACATTACCACATATTACACAAACTGCAATTTTTACTAGCCTTTTCTCGACGAGCTCATTTGTATGAATACCACATGGCAGCCATGTGTGGATCATGCTCAGGAGTTACTTTCAGATATAAACTGAAAGAAACATTCTTTCCGAAATTACTTCCAAGTAAACATAGTATTGCAGGTGAGAAAAATATTTTTGAAACAATTATTTCCATATCCATATACGACAACATACAAAAATCAGTTTTTATTGTTTTGTTTATACTCCAAATATTCGTTTTGTAATAGAATCAGATACCATTTATAGAAACATTATCCAATGTAGTATAGGAAAGAGATAAACTTGCACTTACATGGAACACTATCATATTCGAAAGCGCACATTCAGTAGCAATGAATGTAATTAGAAGAAGCAAAAAAGTCATTCATAACATTACCAATTCCTATCAAGGACGAGTTAAATCTACTCATGTTACGATGACAGTGCAGAAAGATATTCAAACGATTATTTGTTCAAATTTCAGCCATAGGGATCATGTTCAATTGAAAGGGGTATATTTTTTTAGAAGGGATTAGTTTTTGAAAAAAAAGTTTCTTGACTTTTAAGTTTTCGATTTTTCTACAAAAATTGCCGGAGACTTCCGGAGGAATGAAGAAACCAATTAGGTTTAAAATTAATTCTTTACAAAATAGTGTAGTGCAAAAACAACTTTCACCTCCAGTTTTCGGCTGTTTTAGTATATTAGTCGCTCTAGGCGGTATTCTTGAGAAAACTTTTTGGATTATTTTGTGCTGCTTATTGCATTGTTTTGCATCCTCAAAGTATCTTTCCTAGAAATAATTGTAGCTCTTGAAGTTTCAGCATTGATACTGTTTATTCTTCTCTACAATAACCCTTGTGGGTTGGATCGAATAGACCCACTCACTTGTGACCTAACCTAAATTTTTCTCTACTTCTCTTGGGATATCTTCAAATCCATTTCATAATAATTATGTAAAAACATTGTGTGGTGAAGTAACAGATAAATTCAACCATAGCTGAATAAATTTTGAACAAAATATTCTGAACAAATTTTTTATCGAAAAAAATTAATAATCACTCAATATACAGAGTGAACTGAATTCGAGTAGTGCCATTAACACTGGAATTTTGAACTGTTTTTCGATATCCTTTTTTCAAAGTAATATACAAAAAATTTGTCAAACGATACTCTCATCTGGTACAGAGTAGACACTATTTTGAAATTTCTTTTTAAATTTTGATTATGAAATTGTTGGTTACTGTAATTTCACAAAATGATACATGAAGAATATTCGTGACAAAAATTGTTGGCTGAAATACATCGTTTCGCAGCATCTATGAATAATTATTAGTAGATGTTCAAAGTACTATTACAGAAAATCTGTCCTCCAGTTACACAAATACTTTATCATCAGATGGCACTACGTTAACTATGTTTGCTATATATCGTGACCCATTGCGAAAAACAGCAGTAAAATATGTGTTTTCCACTTCGATGAAAGTACTGAATTTACGTTTCGATTTGTTATCTTCTAATGAAATTTTGTATCTCATTACAAACTCCGAGTGATCTAGTGATGAAAAAACCATATTAATATATGTGGTTGAGTGTGCTAAAGTCGCAAACTGAGGGGTACATGGCTTGTCTGGATGGTGTCGTCCTCAACAATTTAGTTCGCCGTATTCTCGTTATGAGTACTCGTATGGAGCGAGCTGCCCTGGCTCCGCACAAGTGCAATGCTAATACTTAATTAAAATGCACTCAACGAAAATTAAAGGACATGGAGAAACACCAATGAAAAAGTAACTTCATTTTATGAACGCATTTCATGACCCCGCAGCTGGCGCCCCCGTTGGAAAACTTGAACATACTTTCTTATTGTATATCTACAGCCCACATACAAACCCACATACAAAATTTCAGACTCCGAAAATATAACGGTACGGAGAAACAGTAATGAAAATGTAATTTTCATATGTAAACGCGCCCCTTTTCCCCAGGGAGGGCTCCCCAGTTTGATTATTTTTAAAAATCATCGAAGACCTAAGTAGCACCTTTTTACTAAATTTAAGCTTCCTAGGACTTACCAGTATGGAGAAACAGAGATGAATGGGTGAGTGTTAAGTGAGTGACTTTCGCATTTATACTTATAGATTCAAAACCAGATATTACCCATTCCAGCACTCTCACGTTGTTGGCGAAATATTGAAATATTGATCTTAAATCAATTGTGTGACATATGAAGTGTAGATTTTCTGAAACTTTACATATTTCCTCCTTAGGCTGAAAAAGTCCTCCTCGACCATCAAAAGTAAAACGATATTCATTGTGAAGTTTCCTGTTTTAGATTCCATCAAGAATGAAAAAAAATGCATTTGTCATGGGAAAAACGTCGTAGAAAATATCAGGAGCATCAGTGTTATTGATGCCTCCGAATTATTTTGATAGTGTTTGTTCAAATTCAGAATAAAATATTTCCTTCCAGATTGCATTTGTTCAATCAATGAGTCACGCAGAAAAGGATATTGAAAATATGTGGATCCAACTAGAACATAGTATTCTCATTTTTTAAAATTTTCATTGAAACTGTTGAAAGCTCATTGCGAAATTTATATTTTGAATTCAGTTTCGAAATATTCACAATTCCAAGCCATCTTGCTTGAGGTATTTTTTCCTCGCTTGCGGCTTTGTTCGTTTGATGATGCTGTTGGTAGTTAACAATATTTCTGTTAGACGCAGATTTCACACATGCAGTTAATCCGCGTTGAAACTGACACTTTGCTATTTGGGTCGGATCTTTCTTGCACTGATGGGTGGTAATACTTCGAAACTGGTCTGTAGGTAATCTACATTGACTCATATTTTTATAGCATTAGAAGAATTATTGATGGCAGTTTTTGTGGTTTTCTCTTGATAGATAGTTGGATCTCTCTGCCCTCTCACGTTTTTTTTGACGCCGTAGAGACCAAAAAATCATTCCAAACTGTGTAAAAATTAATTGTCACCTCAAGACCCCTTCCACAGAAAAAATCATGAGAAGAACAAGTTTTTTACTCTTACGAGCCAACATCCATGATGCCAGAAGACAATTAAACGAAACAGATACACAACAGCTTAGACTACACACGAATTTGAGCAACATAGTTCATCCATTAATATGGGATAAGAACAAGAAAACACAAACAAGAAAAAACAGCATACCAAGGATTGTGGTCACCAGAGTGGTTTACAACTATTCGAGCTAGCACCTAGATTAGGCATCCACTGAAGCGCTAGCTAAAGGTTTCAACTTCGCGGTCGCACCAGGCCGCATACCGGCTGAAAATATAATTGGCAGTGTAGAATCAGCCCTGAATAGAATAGACGACAAGGAGACGCAAGAGTCAATTAGACAGAACATCGCACACATACTCAAAAATGCAAGACCACCGACCAGAAATATACCCCATAATGAATATCAAGCACTGAAAAATCTACGAGAGAATGAGGATAACATCATTCTACCAGCAGACAAAGGCAATGCAACAGTAGTGTTAAACACCATAGATTATGAATCCAAAATGATGAAACTACTAGAGAATCCAGCCTACAAGAAAATAGTTAGAGATCCAACTACCTATCTAGAGAAAACCACAAAAACTGCCATCATGGATTCCCCAAAGTCCACAACGAAGGGGCACCACTCAGACCAATCGTGAGCTTAGTAGGTGCACCAGTGCATCAATTAGCGAAACACGTTGCTCATGTACTTCAACCACATGTGGAAGAGGTCGATTGATATGTGCACAATGACGGCCACCCCATAGACATATTGAAAACACAAACCGTTAGTCCGGACGACATCCTTGTCAGCTTTGATGTAACCTCGTTATTTACCCAGGTACCCACCGGAGAGACACTAGAAATAATCAAAAAGAAATACAAACCGGAAGAGCATATCATCACCTTGGCGGAACATTGCATCAAAAACACTCACTTCATCTATAATGACCAACGATACAGACAAATTGAAGGGTCACTAATGGGCTCGCCACTATCACCCATTGTTGCCAATCTCTTTATGGGAGAAATCGAAACCAAGCAATAGCAACGTCACACTGGCTGAGATATTTCGTTTCATGGACACCAGGGAATTTCATGGTTTTTTAATCACTTGAATGAAAGCCATCCACGCATTAAATTACGAAAGAAGTTGAAGAAGGTAACTAGCTCGCATTTCTCGATGTGCTGATTATGAAAAAGTCGTATGGTACATTAGGCCACACGGAATATCGAAAGCCAACAAACACGAATAGATACCGAAATGCAAATTCACAACACCACCCAAAACAAATTCATGCGGTGGCAAAAACACTGATTATACGTTCGAGCAGGCTGGCAGACAACGATCACATACAACAAGAGTTGAACACCAACGAAACAACTCTAAAAATGAATAACTACTCAGAAAAAGTATAAAAGCGGCTTCCAAGACCAAACGGAAACAACAAAAACTCTAGATTCGGTCATATCAACCACACTACCATATATTGCAGGAACAAAAAATAAAATCAGCAGAATTCTTCGCCGACACAACATATCAACTTCACTCGTACCAGAAGGGACAATAAGGTCCATGCTTCGTAATCCCAAGGATCAGATACCACTGGAACCACAGTCTATGAAGTACCATGTCACGATTGTGACAGGACTTACATCGGGCAGACCAACAGACGAATCATCATACGCAAAGATGAACACAAACTAGCACTGAAGGAAAAAGTCACCAACACTCTCTCTTCCAACACGTACAGGCCATAATATTAAATTCGATAACACAAAAATACTAACAAGCAATGAAAACTTTTATTCGTGAACAATCGGAGAAGCTATCGAAATTGAAAAACAACCTTATAAAGGCATATAAATCCAAACATAAAAAGTCAAATGCAAAATTTGACGTTGAAAATTTTGGTACAGCACTAGAGAAAATTTGATTATTATAATATTTGCACATACAGTAAGATTCAATTGAAATTATTTGTTCAATTTTATTTATCATAAGTTAAAATATACTTGTAAATTTGACTTAAATTTTGTATTTCTGACTTTTTGTTTAAATTATTATTATGTTTACTTATGTGAACCATTTCTTGAAAAAGCCTTCTGAATTTATTATTTTCAACTTTTATGTGAAGTGATTCTACCAGATAGATTACGATTGGTCTCACCATTGTAAATTGAATTACAAGAAGAACATGGAATACTATATATAACATTAGATTTTTCTTTCTTGCTGAGAGGGGTTTTGATTCTAGAATATAGGGTTGAAATTGTTTCATAAATCTTAGTAGAAATTGTAATACTTTTTATGTCACGAAATATATTAAGTAATTTAGGGGTTAAATAATTATAAATAATTTGATTATCCTCATTAGAGGAAGGAATATGTGAGGTTAGTTGAAGGGTATTTACAAGATACTTGGCCAGGGCGTGTGTGGGTGAACCAAATGCGCTCACGATGGGACGAAGAGGGATGTTTTGTTTGTGTATTTTTGGAAGACCATACAAGCGGGGTGT
>WOGN01001208.1:0-20121 GCA_015342105.1 Leptinotarsa texana | reverse complement strand
TGTACCAAATATGCCAAAGATGTCTACAAAATTATCTCAGTTATTATTAAAAAACTGATTATTTTTGAAAACTTTGCCACCCTGTATCTCAAAAGTTAAGGCGTTTAGGACATACGTCCATAGAAAGTTTTTTTCTTAAGATGGGTCTAAGAATTACCTCCTTAAATATTAGCATGTGTTTAAGGAACACCCTGTCTAAGGCCGCCCGTGAAGATTAAAGGATCAGATTAGTAAAAAGAAATTGATCATCAGACATTCTCGAGCGTGTCAGATTAAGGTAGGGTGAGTTAATTACATGCTGAAAAGTGTATATTCCTGTAATCTGACAATTTGATAGTAACGTAAAGAAAGGGGAGGACAGCAAAGTTGTAAAAAAAATATCATCTCGACATTCTCGAGCGTAGCTATTTTTATTTATGAAAATAATTCAAGGATATCCAAAAATACATAATCTGACGATTTCCGCAAGCCGAAATAGCAAAAATTCGTCGAGAAAGTTTATTGCGTGCAGCTGAGTGATGCCTATATTTCCCTCTCCGCGTTTCTATTCCTTTTTTACTTTTTCTCTATCTATTACTCTCTCACTCCGTCCCCACTTTGAATTCTGTTGCCATGACGCCATCACAGCTGATCACAGAGACTGATGAAGATGCTGATTAATTAATCAATTGTCGGCAAATACAGTGAATTGTCCTGTGATGTTAATGATTATTAGGTCATTTAAGTATATTAAAAACAGCACTGGTCCTAAAACATACCCCTGAGGTACTCCATGTTTTATGTCGCTGATATCAGACTGTCTACTTGATGTTTTCACCACCTGTCGACGTCCTGTCAAATATGTACCAAACCAGGTCAAATTTTTTCCTCTTATCCCATAATGGCTGAGCTTTCGCATGATTGTCTTATGATCAACACAATCGAAAGCGTTCGAGAAATCACAAAGCACTACTGCAACAACCTTGCCATCATTTATGCTAGAGTATGCATTCTCTAGGAAGGAGATAATGGCATCTGTGGTATTTTTCGAACTTTGAAGTCCGAGCTGAAGGCTAGACAGCACATTGCTTATTGATAAGAAGGACATTAGTCTTGTTTTCACCAATCTTTCAATAATTTTTGAAAGGGTCGATAATAAAGAAATGGGCCTGAAATTTGAGCGGCCTTCCAGATCTCCGCCCTTATGTAATGGAATGACCATAGCTATTTTCAGACATGTGGGAAATATACCATACCTGAATGATTTATTAATGCATTCATCCAAAACATGTAATGCATTTAGAGGTAGATTTTCAAATATTTTGACAGAAATTCCATCCATACCCGCCGAATTTTTCTTTTTGATTTCATTGATTATCTGTATTTGTAAGAAGTTTTCAACATTTATATTTATAAGGTAAGTATTCCAAGGGGTCACAGCTGGCTTTTATGTTCTCTTTTAGTTTTTCACCAATAGAACAATAGAAATCGTCGAGTTCACAGTTTGTGATTTCTACGCCACTAGAAACATAATAATGATAATATAATAAAAATAATATCAGTAATAATGAAAACGTAAGGTGCGGAAAATAATGACAGGGAATGACGAAAAAATTTTTAGTAATGATGTTTCTGTATTGATCTGCTGTCATGACATTATTACTAAACGTGTAATGGGCCCTTCACAGTTCGAAATACAGAACCATCACGAATCTTTTGTCATGCCAAACCTTCTAAACGACCCCTTTCCACTGACACCAAATCTATGACGTCATAGACTCGGGATCGGCAGGTATTTTGTTTTGTACTCCGCACAACTCGAGGTACACCTGCAACTCCTATAAAAGTCTACAACGCAAAACAAACAGGATTAAATAAGTTCAAAATAGGTAGGTACAGAATGGATTTGTCGAGGTAACTGTATCCACAGTATTGTACAGCAAAATGACCATTGGAAGGCATTCATAGATAGATAGATTTATTTAATACCTTTACAGTTAAATCTTTATTGCAGGTCAGTTGAAATATAGAAAGAAAATTAGTTACAAGTTAAAAATATTAAATCATAGATTGTAAATAAAATAAAAGATCATTTTGAACCTTACAATATTTAGTCTGAATTTTTGAAAAGTGCCAAAAAACAAATATTATGTATAATCACGAGCTTCATAAATCTGACAGAACAAAATCAAAATCTAAATCGGCATAATTGAAGTACTCAAATAATCCTGAGTACTATAAAAACAGTTTTCCAAGACAAAAGTTCTGATTCTGTTTTTGAGGGAGATTTGTTTGAGCACTTGGAACAAATTTGGGAGATGATTGTAAAGATTTACATTCAGTAATAGAGTAAGTTTGTTCAAGAATGTCTGGAGAGAGAAATATTGATCTGTCATATTTGAGATGAGGAAACCGTTTGACACAAGGATGTGAAAAGACACAAAACAGGATGAAAATAAAAATAATAATTGCTATCAACTGCCAAATAACAAACGACACTCCTCTATCACTAATGTGAGATATTTTATTATATCTCAGCAAAGTGCAAAATTGGTAACTTGGCAAAAATTCCAAATGAACATGAATGGAAAGTTTCTATTGTAAACTCCAGAGGTTTCTCAGAAGAAAAAAAAAAGAAAATTTTTAACTCGACAGTAAGTACTTAATGTTCAGATTTTTAAAGTTTTTTTCATGAATTTTCCCTACAAGATTTTAGACGCGAGTTTCACCAAATTAACTCGCTTGCGGCTAGTTTCGTTTTTAAAAACAAAAACTTTGGCAATTTATTGACTGAACATCTTTATTACTGTATCGTCTAATCTGATAACATTTGGCTATTCTTCTTGTTATGACAACTGGTTATATTGATTTCAGATAGACCTAGATTGAGACTGACGTTCACTTTCAAGACCACCACATGTGAAATTGGTACCTAACATGTATTATTATATAGCCAACTATTTTCCACAAGTTTCAACAAGTTTAAACGAAGTCACGAACAACGCAACAATAATGTTTTTTGACTAGTCTTTTCTGGTCTTTCGTTTCATCTCTATAGGTATCTAATTATGCTGGAAAGTATTTTGTTAGGCAGCAAGTTAAGCAAGAGAAAACATTAAAAGTTGGATAATGTGTATACTGGTAAAAAGCCTCCAAAAATTGAATTTCACAAAAGATGTCATAGTATCCGAATGAATAATCTTTAATGTTCAAAAAACTGAAGAAAACTGCTTACAAGATATTTCTAACAATCAAGTCAAGTCAGTCATCAGTTTTAGCAAAAAATAACTCAAAACAAGTTTTTTATCATTGAAGAAAATTAATATTTACAGCAGATATTTAATTCAATGTGAACCTGCAATTCTCTTTGATGAAAGTGGTCAGCGCACTAGGATTGTCACATTGAAGGGGGAGAATTAAATGACCACGCGATTCTAAGTATACCCGAGTAAGACCGTTCACTCCACTTCTTTCTCGAACTGTTGAAAATCAATACAATAAAAATTCAAATTCAAACCAGCCAAGACTTCTATATACCTGCTTCACAGCTTTGAGAATGATAAAAGCAATGACCTATCAGCCTCGCTAAAATTCACATACCAATACAAAAGATTCGAATTCTTCAACACTCACCTCAGGTAAAGTTAACCCGATGTTGTTCGTGATATTATCCATGGTTGGTTCAGTTAAAACATCCAAGCATTTCTACAAGTCACTGAAGGTCGGTATTAAATACCAAATAAAAACAAAACTCATAACTAAACAATCACCAACAGTCACCGTGGTTTCACGTACAAAACAGCCGATTAAAGTCCAGATAGTTTCTTCAAGATCTACGTTGCACCGAACACTGTCACATTAACACCTTTTCATTCAACAAACAATGATTCGCAAAAGTTTTCCAGGTTCACGGAAAGTTTCCGCATTATTTTCTTAACTTATTTGTTATGCGCCAATAGCGTTACCAATGACGACCACGTTCCTCTGTATCTGACGCTAACCTGACTTAAGAAAGTACGCGGTCCGTTCTCTGCTGACAAGAGTTACTCTTGGCACAAAATGGCTGGGTGCGAACAACGCAATCTCATGGTGCGTCGGATTACGAGCAATGAGCTATGAAATGTATTTCATTTTGAAGTTGAAATGTAGGTACAGAAGGAAATTATTTTTTATTATCAGTGTTCTGTGAAAATACATGCAAATATATCACCATATCCGAACCAAATTAACGCTATATACTTTGGGAGACCCAATTAGCCAGACTATTTTAATAAAAAACTATTTGAAAGTAACATTGAGTAGTAGCTCAAACATAGATTTTTCCCCTCGTTTTTTGCTTTTTGAATTTTCATTTTTGTTTGTTTTTGTATTTCTTTTTTTTCTTTTCTTTTTTGTTTTTGCATTTTTATTTATTTTTTGTCTTTTTTCTTTTTAAATAAGTATTTTTGTTTCCCTTAATTTTTTTGTTAATATTTTTTTTTTCTTTTTATTACTTTATACAGATTTTTTTGAAATTTTTTCAATGCGTTTGTACATGATACGATTCTTAATGAGAATAAATAAAGTTTAAAAAAAATAAAAATAAAGTTTAAAAAAACTGAAAAACACTCTTTTAAAGAACATCGAACTAAAAAGTTTAAAATAATTTTTTTTAATAAGCTTAAAACAATAACGAACAAAAAATACTAGTATAATTATGAAAAAAGCGACGGCAGCCTGATATACAAAGCGCCCACGCTTTTTTCGCAATAATACTTTTATTTTTCGTTCGTTATTGTTTCAAGCTTATTTAAAAAGAATATTTTTACCTTTTCAGTTCGATGTTCTTTAGTAGCGTGTTTTTCAGTTTTTTAAACTAAATTTATTTATCTCTTTTTAGTCCGATTTATTATCAAAAATATTTTTTTTAAGTCTAGTGACTAGTATAACAAATCTTTAACAGACGGCACACGAATGTGAAATTCCTCTCAAACAACATAATAAAATTTGAGGTCTCAAATTCTATAGTAATACTGAGATGCCGTAAGTCTCCAACAGAGGGCTGACAGTTGTAAAATTTGTTTCGAAGAAAAGAGAAAATTTACAGTAATAATTTCAAAAAACAATTCAGTCTTGATGTTTTCATTTGAAGTTTCATTCAAAATATTAATGGACTAAAAATATTTTTTCAGTGAATAATTTTATTTTTCAAATGAATATTTTGATTTTTTCTTAAACTTATAAAGAATACAAAAAAATCATACATTTCAAAGTCTTGAACGATATTTTTTTTGATTTAAACAATTTGTTGACTAAAACATTAATACCAGATCTATTAGTTACAGATATGAAAATACACATTGAATTCGTTTTACGTTTTCATAGAGAATTGATAGGTCTTCCAAATGAGCTGTTCAATAAATTTGTTACTTTCATTAATCAATTGTTATTTACATTCGTTCATTAAAACGGGCATTTTTGACGTTTTCGCAATTTTTTGCATGATTAACACAAATATGATAATATACCTTCGAAGAAATTGATTAAATCTTCAATTGACGTTTACTCGAAAATAATTTCCTTGATTGAAAAAATATTGCAATAATTAATGATATCAATTTGAAACTATTTTTACAAAAAAACTTTTTGTGAAAATTCAATGCATAGATGGCTATCAAGAAGACCAGATTTTTTCCAAAAGAAAATTTTATCATTATTAAAGGATTTGTATTCCATTTCAAACAATAAGAATGAACAATCGAAAATATATTCATCAAACTCTTATCAATAAGATAACTAAACAATCGGTATATTTGACAATTTTTTTCAATTATTTATGTTTTTTTTTTTGTTTACCTATTTCAGCAATGATCATTTGTATAGTCGTCAAAGAAGACCTCAAAAATAAGAACAAAAACAGGCTTCAATTTCAAAAGCCATCAATCATAAGAATGAACAATCAAAAAAATATTTATCTGAACTCTTATCAATAAGAAAACAAAACGATCGGTATATTTGACAATTTTTTCAATTATTTATTTATTTTTTTATTTACCTACCTACTTCAGCAAGGTTTATTTGTAAAGTCGTCAAATAAGAGCCCGAAAAATGGAACAAAATAAGCTATCATTCCCAAAAAATGGAACAAAATAAGTCATCATTCAAACCTTCAATTCGAGAAACTGATAAAAGCAGTACCTATTCAGAGGAATATTGCGATAAAAATCGTTTGCCAGGAGATTACTATCTATTCAACTATGCACAAGTACTTGTGGATTTTTTTGAAACGCCTAAATCGGGCGTGTTCTTATTCGTATTGACAACCCTCAGTTGAAACTATAAATATTGGTCCTTCAGTTTCAGAAAGTCAAACTTTAGTCAGTAACTTTTCTGCTCTTCAAGAACCAACTTTTCCATCTCTTAAACTGTAACAACCAGACAGAAAACAAGTCCCGCGTAGACATGAAATTGCTTCAAGCCATCATATTTGTTATTTCACGTGTTTACATATTCACTTTCTCCTGCTGGCTTAATTATTCGAATCCATGCTTCCGTCATGCAACAAGTGTCTGGTTGTTGGCATACAGCCGCTACGCAAGAGCTTTTTTTGTTGTCTTTAAAGTCCAATACGTTTGTACGGAGAAGAGAGCAGTGGAATAGGTATCGGAGGAGAGAGAGAATAGTTGTAACCGTTCTAAAATATTCAACATTCGAATTAAATATTCTTGGAAGTGGAAACCGGACGGTGTTGACCGATGAGTCACGAAGTATTGCGGGTTGGTTTTTAATTTCGTGTTTTAGAATTTTCAGATACTTTGCCAATACTGCACCACAAGCAGGGTCCACCTAATGAAGTTATGCAACCCAAATTTCATTGGTTTGACAGCAGGGTAACCCTATTCGAATAACACGTTTTGTCCTATCTAATATATACCGTGTATTTTTCATTACTTTTTTTAATGCAATTTTTTCATTTATCTCGAAAATCTTGATGCGAAATAGTGTATACTGTATAATATTGCGTGAAATTATAATTGTTCTACTACTGGTCTTTAGGCAACCAATAGTACATCCTGCCTAATGCAAGGTAATCTACCGGCATACAATGTGTAGACACATTCAAAATAACATGGTGTGCACGGGGATTTGTGATGGTTGTCATGTCATAATTGTTAGTGTGAAGTGAAGATTTGTGAAATAAATAATCATAATTACAGAAGTGTTATTAATTAATCTTCCCTGCAACAAAAGTTAACTTCAACATTGAAGTGTAGATACCTCATGTACTAGGTGAAAAATATCAAAGATACTATGTTGTTCATTTTTTGTGTCAGTATTTTTATAAATTAATTGTTGTCGAGAAAAAAAATAACAGTTTTTCAATAACATCGAAGAAAGGTTAGAGATTTGTGTCTCTTCTAGAGATACTTTCACGGGAAGTGTTCAAGTGATTTGGCGCATTTGATTCCACCAAGATACATATCAGAAATACGCGACGGACTGTGGCTGCTCATCGTTTGGAGGTTCATCTCAGTACACCTCAAATCTCACTGTTCAAAAACTCTTTCATTTGGAGAACTGTGTTTGTGTGTGTTTTGTCCTTATAAGAAAAATATAATAATGTTGTAGTTCAAGAAGTACACTTCAATGTTGGAGTCTAGAAAATACTACTTCCTGATACGATTTTCGAGATGAATGAAGTAGAATTTACTAAGGTACGTGAAAATTTTCAATTCTCAAATTCTCATTCAAAAACCATAGATATTATAGTGCTGCCATGTTGCATATAGAGAAAAGGGCATCTACTACCATTGAGGTATGCCATTTGTTATTGTGCGGGCATGAATAATTATGCCATAATAAAAGCAAAGTCAGCTATATTTATAACAGAGTTATTCATAATTCCGCGAACGAGAAGATCGAACATCTCACATTGGAACCGTAATGCCAGCAAATGACTCAACACCGCAGAGGTAAACTCAGAATAATTACATTTCTACCCATTGAACAAAATAGATACTATGAAAAAGACACTAATTGCAAGCAATACAATATTGTGGCAGAGACAGCTCGACATGTTTCATGCGGATGTGATGCACTGGATCTCAGGAGGTAATCAATGTATGTTCAACAAAAATTATATAAGAATATAGGCTTCAACGGCCGGTATCACGATTAGAGAAAACAACACATTCGTTGCTAATACTTAAATACATAATTTGTCTCGCAGACAATGCACATACCACTGATGAATTATGTCGCATTGCAGACGAAACGGGGTACTACAAGTTCAATTTGACCGTGGCCTACCAGCCAGCATGTTTTATGTAACCCAAATTATGTCCAGAAGATATGAAAAACAAAGAACTTGTACAAACATGAAGATATGCAGTAAGCAGGTTTTCAATTTCCAAAACAACTAAAACACAGAAGTCATGTGTACAAGAGCCACAGCTATTTTTAATGACTGTATACAATATACAAACTACAATTGTGGAAAGAAAATGGACATTTGACCATTTGCAGTGACTATGAAAATAAAAAAGGCGGTAAACTAAACAATTTGAACCACAAGAATCACAAATCGGTCTACGTAGAGTGCTTCTAAAAATCAGCTCCCTAATCAACTTCCTCAATAGTTGGACCTCCATCCTGATCACCAGATCTGTTCCCACCCCGATGTCCCTGGTGCATCTTGGTCATTATAGGCCCACAAACTTTGGTCAACTCCTTCAGCTTATACTCGAATTCGTCTTTCTCGGCCATCAGATTGTTGTCCAACCAGCGCATACAGTTGTCGCATTCGTTCTGAGCTCGTCTTCTATCTTCGCTGCTCAGCTTGCTCCCACCTTCCTCCAAGGCCTGCTTGACGTTGAACACGTAGCTCTCCAGGCTGTTTCTGCTAGCAACGCGTTCCCTCTGCCTCTCGTCCTCGTCTCTGTACTGTTCTGCTTCGGCGAGCATGCGCTGTATATCTTTTTGAGAAAGCCGGCCTTTGTCGTTCTTGATGGTGATTTGTTTACTTTTTCCTGTGCCGGATTCCAAAGCGGATACATTCAGGATTCCGTTAGCATCGAGATCGAAAGTGACGTCAATCTTGGGGACACCACGTGGTGCAGGAGGGATGCCACACAGGTCAAAGGTTCCTGAAAAAGAAATTGTATCCATGGAACCCTTTGTTGTATTCGTCAATAATCCAGAAGAATCAATCATTTATCGAAATAACCTAACCCGAAGGGCTAAATTTAGAAACAATAAATGAATTTAGTTCTGAGGTTTTGGTTACACCTCTGAAATATAATAATTTTCCATTCAAAGATAAGCATAAACACATTGCGAGAAGATACAAGAATATAACACTACGAGGTGGGTCTTCACTTTAAGCTGGTTCGGTTCTTTCCTACTACTACTCAAAATTCTCTGCGACAAATATATTAATTTTAGCAACTTTGTTCTTCCAACGACAAGATCTGTGGTTGCTTGTTGCAGATTGTTCCAAAATAAGTGAGCTTTCCTTCAACAACGAGATGATGCAGGTTACTTCATCTACCAATTGAGCAGGACGAGAACATGACGGGAAGTTGCCTTTCCCTTACCTTCCTTCCTTTGCACACTACGGCAAGCCAGGATGCCACGTACTGTTTCCCCACGTTCTTCCTTTCCTTCCTGCTCGGTTCCTCTTCTTACTTTCCATCCCGTATTCAATAGCTCGATACTATTAGATTAGTATTGTTTACGATGACTCCCCTGTCGGATTCTGACATCTCATCCAGTGAGGAGGATGCTCTAATGGCAACTTTTACGTCGTGATATAATTTATTGGGCAAATCATATAATACAGGAAATTGTTGGATAACACATCAATTTTCCCCGCAATTCTTCATATTTTTATGGCGACAATCAAGTCGGCTGTAGGGCACGTGATGTCTTTGTAGAGCACTAAAATTCGAAGTCAAGCATGGGACGAAAGGAGCAGTGGTGGGAGAACGGCCTGCGACAGGCACAGGAAGTGTTTTTCTTCGAGCTTAGACTGCACCATAAGAAACTATAGAAAGAGAAACGAAACTTCACGTCTTCTTTCCGTCCCGGCATGTTCCCGCCCGACATGTTCCCGTCCCGACATGTTCCCATCCTGTCGCATTCCGTGCCTTGCAGTATGACTGTTATACTTCCAGAATGCAAGAGAAAAAGCTTGAGAAAGTATTTCTCGAAAATACTTACATGACAACATTGGACTCTATAACTTGACCAAATATTGAAGTGAAGCAAATTGATTGGGGCTTTTTCATTTTTCTACTGAAAGGATCGAACAAGTCATTTCACTGAAGCTTCGGTACTGAAAAGTTTCGCCTACATCAATACCAATGATAACTCCGGGCATTATGTCCGGGTAGTTGCAATGGTTCAACAATGACGGCATTGTCCGGCTAAGATTTCTGTATAATGGCATCAAGCCAGTATGCTCTTCAGATTCGAAAAGAAAGATTTGGCTTTCCTCTCCTCCATATTTATACAAACAATATGGGAAACATTTAAAGAAAGGAAGAATGTAATGACTTGAAACACTTTGAGTGGACTGTATGTATTGTATTCTTGCTATTTTGACTTGAAATTAAACACTGCTTCTTGAAAGCATGCGTCTATTCCCATTTATTGATACAGACTAAAACTCATTTTCTTTAAAAAGATAACTGAGGCCACTTAGTGACTTGCGTAGAAGTCCTGCCTTTGATACATTTCCAACTAGACTAAACAAATCGTTTTTTATAAAAACTTAAGGAGACGAAAGGGCCACAAACATGTCGTCGATCACTGCGGAGACTAGCGGCGCACTTGGGAGGAATACAATTCTCGACATGCCCCCGGCCTTGAAAGTATGAAGGGTTTGAGACTTTCAAGTGCACTAAGTCACAATTAATCTAACATTAAACATCAACCAGTAGCGGGCACAATCTGCAAAGAGCTCTGGAAAGAACACCGTCAGTTGTTTTGATTGAGGCTACACGGCTAACGCCATCCTTTCCTGGAATCTACTCCAAGGCGCCATCTCACAGGGATGAAATGCCAATTTCATTTTTGCACCCCTGCCCTTTTTATCTTTAATCAAAGGATCAAATCTAAAACTTGGTAAATCGCCCATTATGGGTTGGATTGGTTGGTTAGTGAATTTGCAACATTTAACACAAGATCGAACAATCTTTTTATATAATTTTTTTCTAGAAATAGGCCAAAATTTTTCGCAAATATTAGCCAGAAATAATTGAGGCTCTGCATGTAAAAGACGTTTTTGTTCAAATTCAAGAATTAATTTTGTTAAATCGTGTTGAGGGGAAAGTAGAATTGGGTGTTTTTTTGTCATAGGAAAAGTTAGAATTGGTCAATCGTCCACCAACTAGCCCATCTTTATCTAAGAAGGGATTTAGACTCAATAACTTGCTATCCCTCTTCAACGGTTACCTCTCGCTCAACCTGATGTAATTAATCACAAAAGATTCCTTTTGAGAAATATTTATTAACAAGAAGGCTTCATCAATTTGCGGCAATTTGAGTATGCCAAAATCACGTTGATCTTTGGTGATTCGATAATTTTTTATGACTCTCAAAATATACGTCATTTCATTCTTGTTAAATTGGAAAAACGTTTGAACGGGAAAATACATTCATTTGAAGTAACAGTGAGGGTACCCTTGCAGATTTCCGGCAATTCCTCACGATGAATGATCAGACTGGACCAGTGCGACTCTGGTTTAGTTAGCCAGCTTGGTCCATGTCACTGCAAATCACATTTTAAAATATTCTTGGGGCTGACACCTCTGGATACAAGGTCTGCAGGATTGTCAGCTGTCGGGACGTGTCTCCAAATGTAAAATTTCGCCAAGGGCTGTACTTCACCTACACGATTCCCAACGAATGTTTTTAAAGAATTTGGGGAGGTTGTCAGCCACCCCAAAATAATGGTTGAGCCCGTCAAACAAACCACGTTATCAAATTTAAGGTTGAGAGATTCAGTAACTTTGAAAATTAGGCACGCCAAAAGGAGTGTGGCACACAGTTCTAAACGCGGAGTGTATGTGGACATTGAATTACATTCGGGAAAACCTTTAAAAAGTCTTAAAAAAAGAACTGATTCAACACAGCAACGAATGGCTCTAAATATTTACAAGGTTACTCACTGGATCTTGCTTGTTTGGAAAATATCTGAACAGTTAATAGAGAAAGCATGTCATATATTATGCCAATGTGATGCACTAAAAGATAAGCAATTCATGGACAATTAAAATCATGTTCAGAAAAATATAACAAGCATCCCAATCAGTGATTGTGGGATGAACGCCATAAGCTCATGAGATTGCAGTGTCTCCCGGAAACTTGAATACTTTGAATGGCGCCCAAGTTGCATAGATAAGAAGAATAATTAGTTTCCCACCACTAGGAGTCATTTAACATAACTCACCGAGCAAATTATTATCCTTCGTCATAGCCCTTTCCCCCTCAAACACCTGAATCGTAACTGCCGGTTGCTTATCGGAATACGTCGTGAACGTTTGGCTCTGCTTACAAGGAATCCTCGTGTTCCTGTCAATGATCTTCGACATCACACCTCCGGCTGTCTCGATCCCCAGAGATAACGGAGTGACGTCCACCAGCAGAACATCCTGTATCTTGGAGCTGGTATCGCCGCTGAGGATGGCCGCTTGGACAGCGGCACCATAGGCGACCGCTTCGTCCGGGTTGATGCTCAGATTCAAGCTCTTTCCGTTGAAGTAGTTCTGAAGGAGGGACTGGATTTTGGGGATGCGCGTCGATCCTCCGACCAGGACGACGTCGTTGACGTTACTCTTGGATATTTGGGCGTCGTTCAGGGCCTTTTCCACGGGTTGCAAGGTGGATTTGAAGAGGTCCGAGTTAAGTTCTTCGAATCGCGCTCTTGATATTTTCGTGTAGAAGTCGATACCTTCGTAAAGAGCATCGATTTCCAAGGTGGCTTCGGTGCTAGAGCTCAAGGTCCTTTTAGCTCTATAAAAATAAAAACGATGCATTATTTTGATGAAAGCTAAGCCCAAAAACAAAGCACAAGTGATCCAATACGAGGCAACGGTGTTTCGACCTGTCCCATCACCATGAATGAAGCGTTGAATTTAATGGAAAAGCCTAAGTAGGAAACGGCAATGATATATCTCCTTACGAAAGCGACATCTATGGGGTCGACAAAAGAATTGATAAACGAACAGCCATTGTCATGCATGTATTTAGTTTTCTGCAGATGGAGTTTTCAAATGGTTATATTACATTATGATAATATATTTGGAGTTTCAGAAGTTTCATGATTATATTCTGTATTATGAATTTGTTTTTAGTCCAGTCGTTTTAGTAAGTTCACCTCGGAATTTGAGATGCCCAGCTATAAACTAGTACGGACTTTTATTTTGACATCCTAAAAGATGTTTCCAAATCTACATATGATAGGGAATAAGCTAAAGAATAACTCACAAAAATCGATTTGAGTGAAGGGCAAAATGACTATTATGGAGCCCATTATTGATGTATCAAAATCTAATCTAGCCTGTCACTTTAAGAGATATAAAGAAAACGTGAAAAATTCCATTCTTTGGAAGTATCGTTCATCATTTGATATTTGTGGTTTGAATCTTTCCATAATAGACATATTGGTTTCCGATATGGTGATGGACGGACGTGCCGATAATGACCGTCCACAAAGAAGGTATTCATTTCGTGTTGTGAATGTCCGGCGTTATATAACGAGCTGGCATCAATTAAATAATAATAGTGTTAACAAACAGTGTTAAGTGTTAAAATAAATAGTACTCCCATTCACGCCGGTTGGAGGCCGGGGTGAACCGGATGTCCACGTGGGAGTAGGATCGTATCAATAATCTTTATGAAGCAGACGATAGTTTATATCCAAGCATAGACCCCACTCCAGACTCAGGCTTTCAAGCTGCAAGACAGCCTTTGTCCTCCGACTAAGCTTTTGATATGAAACAGTCAGATACGTAACAGGAGGAACATTGGTCATAGGCGCCTGAAGATCATCCAAAATATATATATAGAGAGAGAGACCCAACTTTTTACATATATTGATAGATGATGCAAGAATTGAAATCTGTCGTGCATATTTTGTTTAATGCCGGCTGCTGCTGATGCACTTTTCTGTACATTTCCTCACAATATGATTCTGCTGTGGTGATTGGGCCCGGTTGCAGAAAGTTACAGATAATCACACCTTCCACTGACCACCATATAGTAACCATGTTTTTTTTGGATAGCTCATCGATGTCCAACTACTGACCTGAACTTCTCCTGTTGTGAAGGATCAACTTTGTAATACCTAGCGGAAGCAATGTTTGGTACTATAATATATTCTAATTTCGGGAAGAGACATATTTTTTTAATTCAGATTTTTAAACGCCAGATATGTCTCCCATACAATGTAAAATTATGGCCGAGGGATCGATAGTGTTTTTATTGACACTATTCATCGGCGTGTTTTGAAAATATGCACAGTCAGATATATTTGTCACGCAGCTCAAGATGTAAATATGGGCATATCAATATCCCAGCATTGAAAGTTTTGTCAATTCAGCTAAAGAGGTTTTTCTGATGACTTCCGTTGCACGTGGGTGACTGTTAGAAAGAACGGTTTGAGAGAAGGGGAAACGATGAATCCGTGATATCTTCCTGGCTTTTAAAATGAGAAAAGACAGAGAGTTCTCGGAGCTCTTTGTCTGAGGCAGCGGTCTCAGAGTGGTGCGAAAGTTTTTTCGGAAACTAACTCTATATACTATACTATATGAGAGCATATGTCAAATTTATGTTGTGTCCGGGGCACCAAAAATGAAAATTCTAGGGTCAGCCCTGGATTCCAAGTCTAAAGAAACTTACCTCTCGGCAGCAGTCCTCAGCCTTCTCAACGCCCTTGGATTTTTCGTTAGATCCTTCCTGAATTTTCTCTTGAATTCCTCCGCGAAATGGTTAACCAAACGGTTGTCGAAATCTTCTCCTCCCAAATGCGTATCGCCAGCTGTTGATTTGACTTCAAAAAGGGACCCTTCAGAAATGGCTAGGATGGACACATCGAATGTGCCGCCACCTAAGTCGAAGATTAACACGATTTTTTCTCCTGTCAAATTTTTGTCGAGACCGTACGCCAAAGCCGCCGCTGTGGGTTCGTTTATAATTCGAAGAACATTTATACCTGGAAGACAATATTAATATTACACACACGTATTTTTTTAAACGTAGTTCTCCAAATGAAAGATTTCTTGAACAGTGAAGTTCGAGGTGTGCAGAGTTGTACCCCAAAACGATGAGCAGCCACAGTCCGTCGCGTGTTTCTGATATGAACAGCTCTTGGTGGAATCAAGTGTATCAAGTCACTTGAATACTTCCCATGAAAGTATCTATAGAACCTTTCTTCGATGTTCTAGACCAACAAGGTTGCAAGGTTCGCGTCCTCATTCAGGCGGATGGCTCTTTTCTGGATGGAATCCAGCAGCTTCAGGATATGCTTAGGGGCGGAGCTCCATACATGAGAACAATACTCTAAAGAAGGTCTGATCTGAGCTTTATAAAGCATCAAAAGTTGCTGAGGTGTGTACAGTTTTCTGGTTTTGTTTTAGAGGAGCAGCCCCTTCTTGGAGAAAACCGATGCCTGGGTTTTCGTGGCATTGAATTGAACCTGGTCACTTTCACCCCAATTTGAAATCACTTCTAGATCCTCTTTGAGATATGCAACCTCCTGCTGCCGGTGAAGATGTGACAGCAAAGCAATATATTGGATTCTTAGTTTTTTCCAATAAAAAGAGGGTTGGAGACGATGACAAATCTCCTTGTTAGGACCTCATTTATGAGACAGAAAACTCAATCGTCTTCTATCTCTCTCACTACAGCTTCTATTGCAAGCAGGCAACAAAATGACACCAGCGTCCAAAATCGTTCAAGGTCAATGTCAGTTTTAGAACAATTATCAAGGCATAACATCTTATAAACGTGAATGGAGCACGTAGTACATAATATATTATTCTGAATAAAAAATTCGACTCAAATATGATATTTCCGAAAGAAAACCTTCAACTGATAGGCACAGGGCCTAAAAACAAACAATATATTCTTGCAACGCAGCTATTCAGTAAAAGTAAGTGAGATCGACAAAGAACACAAAAAGGCTTCCCCAGCCAGGTTTTTTTAGTACCTTGGGAGCTGTCTGACTTATCCATTTAGTCCAAGTCTCCAGAAAACACTGCAGCCTCTTGGGCTTATTGCGTTTATTCTCCCATCTTCTCATGTCCGTCATATTCTTCTGGACGTAATTTTGTACGTCCATATATTGCCTGCCTCCTGTGATTCAGTGCCTCATATTCCCATAAGATGTGTAGAGCTGTTTCTATCCCTTCGTTGCATAATCTGCAGCTGAGGTCTCCGTTGTAGAGCCGCATGACCAGATAATAACCGGTTAGTAACCCTGTAATTATTCTGAGCCGATCCCTACTGTATTGAAGTAGTTCTTCAGTTCTTTTCTCGGACGGTTCCCTAATGAAGGTTCTACTAAGTTTGTTGACAGGTACTTTTGTCCAGTAACCTGTGTGCTTCTTATTGGTCCACGTCCTAATCTGGTTTCGTACTAACGGATTGGATCATATTTTCAAAAAGCTGAACATGAATGTAGCCTTCAAAACTTCATGGTCACTTCATCCAATGTTATGTGATCCCAAAAATAAGATGTTGGAAACTCAAGTCCGGAATATATGAAATAAGCTGTGAGGACTTTGACAAAACATATATTGGTCAGACTGAGCGAGCCATTAAAACTCGTTTTGAAGAACACGCAGCATATATCCGATTTCGAAGACCTGAAAAATCCAGTGTCACTCAACACACCTGGAAAACGGCCGTAGAATAAATGAAAACTGCCTGAAATTGTTGAGATCGTTACTTAACACTAAATTTTCAGAAAGTTTGAAATAAGCAAAGTGTTTCATGGGACTTTTAAAGAATGACAATGGTCCCTTTCTAAACACCCCATTGTTTACTTTTTTATGGATCACTGTTATTAATTAGCAGGAACTTTCACGAGAAAATTTCCCGCCAATTTCTACCCTAAAACATTGATGTGTACTGGAAAACTATGAGTGGAAAACATTATCAAAGCAGAAAAAAGGGCGATAAGATGGTGAGGCGACTCTCCAGAAAAGTGCCACGATATATGGAGGTCTTTTGCTTCTCGTAATTAGTTCCGATTACTGAAAATATCGCCAGATTCGTACAGAAAAGTTATTGACAACCGCCATCAGTTTCGATCTACCAGTGGTATGATAGACCCTGATGGACCGACAGCCGCTGGTCGTCATAAATCAATTGTGACGTGACCAAGACCGCGCCCAACTCGATGAGCCCTTGAGACCAGTCTACCGGCTTCGATGGACCTCTGTGAGGAATTTTCTACCGGTTTTGGGATAATTAATTTGCTGTATATAAGTGCGACCCAAATCGAGATCGCGAAAGTTAAGTTCAGTGGACAGTGCGGTACAGAGCGATCTAATTAGGCGATAGACATTGAGTAATAGTTGAAGTTTTAGTTAAAGTGTTTGGTTGTAAACAGTGAAATGAAATTGAGTTTGATTATTAATCAGTGTGGTCAATTATTGGTAAACCCACGGGTAAAAACGCAACAAATAATTAAAATACAGTCCACCACCTTAACTCGTTCCTTTTGATTCAGTTTAATATTGTCCCTACAATTTTGGAAATAATTTTGAAATTATTTGTAAAAATAACCTCTTTCTCCTAAGTATACTGTTGTTACTTATATTAAATTGTTCATTCTGTAACTTAAACACAAAATACAGTATGAGAAATATATAAAAGGATACATTGTTCATCAGATTCCATAATATCTTCACCAGGAGGCGTGAGTTTGTTCAATAGCTCAGCTTTCGGAAATTCGTTGAGAATTCTGGCATTGAAATCTGCCAACCGTTCGTATTCTTTTCCGCGATATACGAAAACCTTATTGCTCAGAAATTTTGGGAAACCTTTACCGAAGTAGCCCACTCGAAAATATTCCGGTTTCGCACGTGCTTTTTTCATTATATCATCGTAGAAAATGGCCATCCGATTGTGCAGATCACTCAAACGCTCATAGTCGAATGTTTCTTGTTCGTACTGCTCGGCCAACTCCTGACATTTCTTTATTGCACACTCCCACATCTGTAAGTTTCATTAAAGAAATTTGTCATAACTTTCCACTTCGTTACCCAATCAAATTGTAAAAGTACAAGTCAATTGCTTGAAGACAATTAGCATGTAAAAATACGGAAAATATAATGAAACATAAATGGCGGCACAACAAATATATAAAAAGCAATCAAAAAACTATTTTGAATAACCACTCTTCAAGAATCTTTTCAAAAATAGTCAAATTCTTTATACTGACTGGTTGAATTCTGAATTGATTGATATTGCATAATACTTGTGCAAAACCCCCGGTTCAACTGTCAAATGATAAGAGTCAATTTTCAAGCATTATTCACCCTGGAGCAAAATAAATAGAACGGCAAATTTTAATATGGATTACAAGGAAGATACGCAAACCCTGAATAATTATCCATCTTGTGAACTATCTTGTGTGGTTATCAATAAAAACTTACCTTTCCTTTACTATAATTTTCAATAATCGTGTAGTATAAAGCTTCCTTCAGCTGTCTATGTGTCCTAGCCGTATCATATTTATCCCCTTTCAGCAAGGAATTCAGTATCTCGTCTGACCAATTTAGTAATTTGGTATGCAGTTCCAAGGTGTAAGCGGCTTCGGTAAAATTATCACATTCCAAATGCAGATCACATAACTTATTGAGATATCTTATGTACATTTCTTTTTTATTAATCTCCGAGTAAAAGTCCTAAAAACAAATACTATGAAATAAGTACTGAGGCCAAGGGTTGTAAATGTTCAAAGGTACTATGGAAAATTGAATTCAAACATTGGACAACAAGCAATATAGTGTTTTTGGATGTTGTGGCAATATATACTTCTTGTAATGGACATTAAAATTAACACTAGCCCAACAGTCCTTATCATGTGACCAGAATTCCTATCACTTCAATATGCAACAAAAAGACATCCTTATCAGCTTCGACGTAGTATTTTTTACTCCCCAAGACACTCATCCTCATCAGCCACTGCATATTAAGCACCTAACGGGTGTTTTTTATAGAGGTATAGAATTTTAAGTTGGCATTACTTTTCAAGATGGCGACCGATTTAACAGCTGTCAAGTGATTTATTCTTAGTTTGGTTTGGCAATTCATCATGAATAGACTCACGCCTGAACAACGCTTGCAAATAGTGCAATTTTATTTCGAAAATAATGGTTCTGTGCGGAAAACGTATCGCGCACTACGTCCATTTTATCGTCGACAAAATCGTCCATCAGAGCAGTTAATTCGATTAACCATGGAACGTTTTCGCACCACGTTTACTCTTATTGATAACTCGCATCCCCAGAGACGCCGTACGGTGCGTACAGAAGAAGCTCTTGCTGCTGTACAGCGTAGCATTGAGGAAGACCCGGAGGAGTCCATCCGCCATCGAGCACAGGAATTGGATCTGTGTCCATCCACTTTATGGAAGATTTTGCGGAAGGATCTTGGTTTGCGTGCTTACAAAATCCAACTCGTGCAAGAATTGAAGCCAAACGATCATCAAGTAAGGCGTAGATTCGTCGAATGGGCCCAAAACGAGATTACCGTTGTTCCCAATTTTCATAAGCAAATTTTGTTTAGCGATGAAGCGCACTTCTGGTTGAATGGCTACGTCAACAAACAAAACTGTCGCATTTGGAGTAAAGGTAATCCTCAAGTGTATGTCAAAACACCGTTACATCCACAAAAACTGACTGTTTGGTGCGCTTTATGGGCTGGTGGAATCATTGGTCCGTACTTTTTCAAAAACGATGGTGGCCAGAACGTTACAGTCAATGGTGATCGGTATAGAGCCATGATTACTAACTTTTTCATTCCTGAATTGAATAACCATGATGTCCAGGAGATGTGGTTTCAACAAGACGGTGCAACATGCCACACAGCTCGTGCCACAATAGATTTATTGAAAGACACGTTTGGTGACCGCCTAATTTCACGTTT
>WOGN01001207.1:0-20125 GCA_015342105.1 Leptinotarsa texana | reverse complement strand
CTCCCAAATCAAATTTCTCACTTAGTCTAGCTTTTTCTAATACCAACCTATTTTCAATCATTTCCATTTTGAACTACTTAGACAGCAATACAGCCATTTTTTCGTCAGCTTTTACCTGGACTTACATGAGTTTTCTTATATTAATACTTGCATTGGATCTCACAGATAAAGATACTGAAACCAATTTATACTGTGCACCATCATTTCTACTACTTCTACTGGCATCTGTGGCATCGCGTTCAGCAGTGTCAACTTTCCTAACTTTGCTGATGGTGACACCCTTTTTATGACTCTCGCTTTTTGCTTTGCCGTTCTCTAGGCTGAAGGACCAGCAGAATGTTTATATTTACCTAGAAATGTGCACTATTAGTATATCCGCTCGAAGACCGGCACAATGCTTATCATTTCTGAATATAATAAAACGCAAACTCAAACTTTTTTCTTCAAAAGCGTTTTTTATTCTTCTTGTTTACCAAAACTGTCATTCAACTATTTTTCACATGTCAAAACAAATACAAAGTGATTCTTATTTAAAATAAAACTCAACATCCCCGTTAGGCCAATATATAGTTTTGCACAAGAGTCACAAGTCTACTATATACTCCTGACCTAACCGACACTGGGGGTCTTATTTTCATTGAAATTTATCAAACAAGTCGCTGTCAACAACGGTTACAAGATAAATATTATCAACTCTATTCTTTCAAAATACTCTTGATACAAACCATTCACCAGATCTATCCCACTTCAGTGAACAATAATGAGAGCCATAGGACATCAACTTACTTTGGTGAACCCACCATCCACATTGTTCATTTTTTCGAAAAGGCTAGTCTTGAACGTGGTTTACCGAACGAATAATAATTTTAGACCAAAGTTGAAGGTCGTATAGATCAAGAATAAATAAGTTAAATTGTGGTTTTTGCATAAAACTTTATATTAGCCAAACGGGGAGAACATATTCCCGAAGAATAAAAATACCATACGAAAAATTTTCTGAATGTAGAGACCAATTTCCATTCACAAACCATTTTTCAACAACAATTATGAGGTATTCCATTTGGATCAGAGAAGTTTAAAAGTCAATCTTTTGAAGTGTTCACAAATTAATGTGTCTACTGAAACTGTAGACCACGGCAGAGCCCGGAAGCCAATCAAAACATCAACTAGGGGTCAATCTCTTCAAATAAAAGAGTCGAGATCCAACCTGATGATCGTAGTGGACTACTCTTTGACAGTCATGGTTTAATGAAATAATATTTTTGATTAAGTATACAGGTTAACAAAATGAGAACAGTACTAATAGAAATAACTCAAGAATAAAAAAAGTCACGAAATAATCAAATGTTTTTCGAAAGCGGCATATGAACAGATCCTATTGCACCATGGAATCAAACTTACATAGTAAGTCAACCGACTTTCCTCAGAAACTAGCATCCTAACGGCATGACGGTCCGGTGCAAAGCTTAGCTGTAATATCACTGAATGAATAAATCACAGATCGAAAGCTCTGCTTTTTTTCTTTGATGTCAGAATTTCTACCGCAGCAACCTCGCTGCGGGATTAGATTGCTAACACAATTTGTAAAATACATATCAGATATGAGGTAAACCTGGCAAAAACATTTTGTCATTATTGAAATAACTTTTTGAAGTTCCTGATGGTGAGATCTACGCCGAGTGCTGTTTCAACTCAAAATGAGTTTTTAATTGAAAAATTTAAACAATCTACATTTCTTGAGAAAACTTTCGATACGTCCCGATAGTAATATAAAAATTATTCGTCAATTATTATTTATGAGGTTCATTGTAAGGCATTGATAATCAACTAGAATTCATTAGGAGTAGGTAGATACTCGTTATTTTATTTCCATATCATAGTTGTTACCATTTCGGACCCGTTTTGGCTAGAGTAAAACAATAGAAAATCAGCCAATAACCTAAAATACATATGATAGCCCTTTGAATCCTTTCAAATTATTGTACGAAGTCATCTCTTCATAGTTTCATTTGTCTTGTCTAATGTCACTTTACCCTGCGGTGTCACAATAAGGAGAGTCCAAAAGCTTTGAATTCATGATTCAATACTAAAAATATTTGATTTTTGTTGAAACTACAGATAAATATTCAAAACAGTTTCTTATTTGATTTCCCATTTCAAGATCAATGTGGAACCTTGGCTTTGAAAATGACCTCCTGTGCAGCCCTGGCTTGAATTTTTGATGAGCTATGTTTGAGTATCAAATTAGTGGCATATCCGAAAGGGGGTTAAGGACAGGTAAGTTTCTACTTTTCATTTATTCAGCGGACTAGTATCACTGATGACTTGTATGGCAGATCAAAATAGCGTTTTCTGGTATTGGTTCATGAATGCAATGCTTTTGGGCTCTAACATCCTTTAATGACTAACTAATGAAAAATGAAATCGCTGCAATCTACTTATATGTTTTGCATATTATAAAATATATTCAGGAATGAGGACCTGACATGCGAAACACCCCTGCTATCGTACTATTCTCAGATGCAAACTTCTGGTGCAGATTTTTCTTACTCGTCAAAGGCACAGAACGGCCATGCTACAGTTACGTAGAAACTATATGGGCTCAGTAAGCTGAACATATCTTTGATGAATCCTAAACTATTAGTCGTTACAAAGATTTCGAGACAAAACCTTCGTCCTCACAGTTAACGAACCATACCACTGATGATCAAATCCCAGTAGCAGTGGAAACAAATTCCATTTCATCACATATCGTTCTTCTATATCGTGACTACATCCGATATGTTCTTATTTTATCTAAAAGAGAGTTTGCACACGACTCGTCTTATTTCATTCACTATTATGTATACAAAGCATAAATATATGTTTGCTAGAACAAAAATTTTTACAAAATTCCTTGAATTTCAGATGATGCAGACGTTTGCATCATATTGCAAACTCACTTTATGATTTATATGTTGTTATCAGGTTTATACGTTGCAGATTCAGACTTTTGAATAATTAATGTAGTAACATTTCATAGAAAATGATACGATGTTTGTTTGAAGGTGGTTAATGTTTCATGGTAAATTTTATCGGGTCGGACTTCCATTGTTTGATATGATATAAAATTATTTGAAATTCCTGAAAGAACCAATACAATTGATAAATAAAATAAATAGCTGGAAATAACAATTATATTAAGCATGAAAAAGTCTTAAAAGAAATAACTTTTAAATAAAAAGCAAGCGAAAATTTCAAAATTGAACAAAAATAGGAAATAAAAATCAAAAGATTTCAAGCCAAATTACTTCATTGGATTGTTAGGATCTACAATCGTCTTCTGATGAGGACTGGACTATTCCTCCGAGAGATGACTATTTATAGGTCATTCGAGTGCTTTCACCTATCTCCTCTTTCCTTTCTCCGCTTCACTAGTTTAGCGAACTACTAGGGGTAATCGAAGTCACAGATCAAGACCAAGAGCAATTAGTCTCGACGTGGAAAGCCTTCACACCAACGTTCCTGTCGAAGAAGCTTCCTCTGTCATACAGAGGAAGCTATCCGAAGACAATGACCTGAAAGATAATACGAACTTACCGATGGAAGTAATCATGGAATTACTACAATGTTGTCTACTAAATTGTTATTTTCAACTCAAAGACGAATTCTTCATGTGAGATGAGGAACTGCTAATGGGGTAGACACTTACACCAGTTATAGCCTGTTAGGAACGTGTTAGGAATCACCCGTTAAAAGGTGAGACCTCGTTAATCCTTAGCTCACCCAAGTTTCGACTTCTGAAAGTTGTCGTTCATGGGGGTGCGACAATTGGTTAATGGAAAAATAGATTTTAAATAGAAAACAGATATATATATGGGGTGGTTTGCAACTCTGGCTGAGTCTGGTTGAGATACGTTGACGACACCTCCATAATATGGGACCATGAAAACACAGAACTAGATACCTTCCTGAGCACATCGAAAGCGTAAGACTTTCTATCACTTTCACAATGGAGAATGAAGTCCACAACGAATTGCCATTCTTAGACGTATCTTTCGGTGAAGAGGATCGACACTAAGTAGAAAACATCTTCATACCGAAAACCCACTCACACGGGACAGTACCTGAAACACGAATCCAATCACCACCAATCGACTAAAAGAGGTATCATCAAGACTCTAGTAGACCATGCTTTCGGACTCTTTAAAACGAAGGAAGGTTTCGAAAAGAAACTAGGCGTCATAAAAAATGATCTTCACTGGAATGGTAACGCCAAAGTGATGATTCAGCAGAATTTTGCTGAAAGACTGCAGGAACATCGCAAGGAAGAGAAGTCGTCACCACCAGTGCTTGTTCTTCCCTACATCAGAGGTTTTTCGGAAATGATGACAAGAATTGGATTCAAGTACTCCATCAAAACCTGCTTCATATTCGGAAACACTGTCCGTAGCAGCCTCACGAAAACCAGGTCATCAAACACGGAATGCAATTCCAAGAATCGCATTTACTGGATGATCTGTGAGTGCGGCAAGCCCTATATCGGTGAAACTGAGAAGCCATTGAAAGTCCGCATTGCCGAGCACAAGGAACACGCACAGCGAGAAGGAACCCGCAAATCAGGAATAGCAGAGCATGTTTGGATTCATCAACATAACATCAAATGGTTCTGATGGAAAAATTAACAGGGATGAACACTGCTTCAGGAGGGAATTCAAAGAAGCTGCCTACGTGTTGTTTAACAATGTATTCAGCCAAGCTAGCGCAGGGATACGCAACATATAGAAACCCATAATCAAAGGGAAAACGGCCAACTCCCACCAAACGGATATCCCTCGCTAAACCGGTGAACCGTCAGAGGGGAAAAAGAGGTAAAAACATTCGAATGACCTGTAATAAGTCATCTCTCTACGATTGTGTTTACTTACAATCAAAACGTCGTGAAGTAATTTGACTTTTAATTTTTATTTCCTTCTTTTGTTTAATTGATCCGTTTTCAATTTTTTGCTTGTATTTTATTTCATCTTAATTTTATTTCAGGTTTTTTCTTCTCAATATAATTTTTATTTTAAGCTATTTATTTCAATTTTCTATTGTATTGGTTTTTTCATATAATATTAGACAATGGAAGTCCTAACTAATGAAATTTATGGAAAGGTCGCATCAAATACTACTTATGCAAAAGTTCATAGAATAATCTGGGTATGAAATTGAGTGATCCATATTAGAGTTTTACATTCACAGCATTGATGCAAGAACGTCAAGTTTATTTTCTTATTGTTCTTTTAAAAATGCACACTTGTACAGTACCTTTCTGAGAAACCTACAGATTCTCTATAAAACATATACAAGGGACCTAATAGGAAAAAAAATTTCGAGAAATCTGTATCACCGCAGACACTGTGGTTGTGCTAATTTATTATTCACTTTTACGTAGACTTCAATGAAGCTTTTCATCCACGAGTTTGGAAATCATATCGACCATAATTCATATAACCAACCCCTTCTGGATATACCTATAGTTGTATTTTTTTATAATATAAAAGAAAATCAAGGGCTCAAAAACTGAAATTATGTTAAAAGACAGGTAGGGGAAATTTGAGTGCCTGACATTTCAGCGTGATGCTTGTGACGTCATAGTCAATGACCACAGTCAGCTGTGAATAGGTATATGAGCCCTGTGTTCTAGAATGTACCTAATTTGTATCGCAGAACAACGAAGAACGACTCATTAGGCTTGTTCTGTGCTACCTAGTCGAGAAATGCATTCGATGAAGTGTTTTTCTTGTCCCAAGAGTAAACATGAGGAAAAAGTGATGTTAAGTCATGAAAAAATACTTTTTATCCACATCAACTTGTTTTCATTGTTATGAAGATCACTTCAACGTAAGTATGTCAATTTCTAAACAATTTGATCTATGTTTTTGTATTTGATGAACACTTCATCTTAACCTAGTTTGTAAGTGATTGAGTTGAGGTTGTGTGAGAGTGAGCATATTCATTTAGTATGGATTGACATGCCCTGTTTCTTTATAGATTCCATTTCAATTTTTTGGGGTTTTTAGGTAAAGAAGGAATAAGCCAATCGTTATACTCAGCAAGGCAACTGAAATACGATTGGAGAAAGGTGTCCTTCGCTGTAAATTTCAGTGTCATGAGGATAATGAGTATTGATTTCCAGTAGAGAGAAAATATTTCAAAAACAAAAGACATCTGCGAGACTAGCCTCTGTATGGAATCTTGCATGAATGTCTGTCGGATATAATTCAATATTCAGTGTGATATTAGCCGGGATAGTAGTTGTTTTTTGACAGACGTTTACCACACCCTACTGTATAGATAGTTGGGAGACATTAATATTTCGAACTTTATTTCGAAATATTGATAATTTTAAGCTGTGTCTTCATCCTATACCTGTGTCGGCATGAGTAGTATTTGGATCGAATTTTCGAAAAGAAAGTAATTGCTCTCAGTTTCGACTAAATTTGTATAGACTGGTGATATAACTGATATTATAAACTGTTTTGTTATTTGGGCGGAATAAAACAAAATACATGATTATTTTGTCCACACTTCCGTCATCTTTGAGGTGAAGGAAAGAGTTCTGTGAGTATATTTCCAAATTTTTAGGCTCTTGGTTTCCTCAAAACTATATGCTGCAACTGTCCTCTTCTATGGCCCCCAAAATTGAATAGTTGCTTGTTAGGGTGGCATTCTGACTTTCATCCTAATATTCTTTCTTTATTGCTATTTCATGGAAAGTATCCGAATGAGTGAAACCATTTTTATATGAAAGAAGAAACAAAAGTCAGTACTTTTTATATCTATATAAGAGAGTTTCGGTGATCCAAGTGATATATTAAACTGTCTGCAGTTTAGGCTAAGGATCGATAACATAAAAAAATATTCAGTCTTTTCCTTTCATTAAATTAATTTTCAAAAATTTTTGTTTTTCTGTTAAAATCAATTCACATTCAACGCAGATATGTAAGACAGAAAACGTGGAAATTATACAGCATTGTAGATGTAAAAATTTCATGAGTGTGAACCACAGAAAGCTTTTTTTGTTTGAACAGACTCAGTCTTTGTTCAAGATGTTACTCTCACTCTGACTGAACCTCATCCATTTCATGAAGTGCTGAAAAGATTTGATATACATAAATCCTCCATACCTGAGATGAGAATAATACGTTGATATTTTTTCACCTTTACATTCGTGAACAATAATAAGAATACAAATACACAAAAATATTTGAAGTAATGTCTTCTAGGGCTTAAAGTCGATATTTTTTTCAACAAAGTCCCGAAATTTCGATAGTTCATCTAGGTTTAGTTTCTCCGGTACCTCAATGGGGTGGTTATCAGAATGGATTTGAATGGTGTTTCTCTTGGGTAACTGCATGGATTTCCCTGTGTGAAAGTAGTCATGTTAGTTATTTCCTGCGATAGGTCTTCTCACTGATACTATAATTGTGGGACTGACTCCTTTTGGTGACTCCATGCATAGTGCTGAAGAAGTGTTGTCCATTTTCACACTGACTCCTTTTGATGACTCCATGCATAGTGCTGAAGAAGAGTTGTCCACTTTCAGACTTCCTGCACATGAGGCCAATAGCCAGAAAAACGTGTCTCAAGTTTAACAATTTTTTTTATTGTGATAACCACGAGTTATCTTCTGTTCGATTTCATTCATCTCCTTTTTTATAATCCGCGCCCAAATTTCACGCAGATAGCTTCCTGCGTAGTCACGTTAGTTATTTTTCTATGATGGATAATTCTCTTAGCTGAGACCACAGATATGTGGCTGGCTCCTCTCGGGGACTCCGTCCATATGAAAGAAAAAGTGTAACTTTTGAATAATATCTCCACGTCACTCTGACATGCTCATAGGAAGATGAATTTTCGATGAACATTTACCGATTGCATGGAGTATTTGCATCTTGCAGACTGAAAAAAAAATTATTATGGGGAATTTTATGCAGGTGTAGAAAGGGAGTATTTTGATGAAGCCCAAAAAAATCTTTTTTTCAATGTAGAAGAATACTCAGTTATCCTTTGTGTTAGAATTAAGATATTTCAAAAATTCACGATTTTGGATCTATCGAGATATTTTAATAAAAATAGATTTAAGAAAATTAAATAAATTTCAAATATAAACACATTCATTATTGGTTAACAAATATTAAGTAACCAATATCTCACATATCTGAATTATCAACGTAACATTCTATATTTGTTCAGCTATAATAAACCATTCAGTCTGACCATCGTGATTTTTATCGCAATCGTAAATTCGCTCATTTTGTAAATCCCAAAATTTTTCTGTTCTGTAATAATACTTAACAATTATTGATTTACCAATACCTGAAATATCGACGTATTATTTTATATATCTGACAAAGGGATGCAGTATGTTCAGGCAAACAATCACAGTCTTGAAGGCCAATGAAGAAATCAAAATATGAGGAATGGTTCTCTTCAAATGGATTAGTTTTGAACATGGAGAAGACAACGTTCATATGAGATTCAGTCACTCAAATAATAAACTCGATCACAGATGGTTGCTAAAATCTAAGGCAGATATATCACTCAAGCACCTTCTACGAAGTTCCTTGATCTGCATGTAAATGAACGCTGTACATGGACTACCCATATAAATGAGCTGTGCAAAAAAGTAGCTCTAAAGTATAAGTTATTGTAAGTTATTATTATAAGTAAGTTATTGTATGAGTTTGAGAATGTCCATATAGGACGAAACTGCAGTAACGTTAGTTACAAATAAAAGTGGTAAAAAACAGACATTTTCATTTTGGTTTAGTGAAACCTTTCTGTACTTATATTTTCGTGAAAATTGAAGTGATTGAAGTTGACTTGAAATAGTAGATTATTTTTCAATAAGTACCGATCTACTCATTGAAATTAATAGGGTATATTCGAGATGTCAAACTCAGTAACATAATTTGCACGCCATCCCGCAATAAAATTGAAATTGTCTCGTTTTGTGAGGCTATTGAACTCGTTTCGAACTTTATTACCAGGAACTGGAGTCTCTGTTACTTCGGGATGTATAAGAGAAAAGTAAAATGATTTTGCTCGCGGTGAATGACCAGTTGAATTTGAGAATTTAGTCGAATTTCATCACCCAACTAGTGATAATACTATTATCTTTAACAAAAGTGATTCTGATGGTGTCTTGTTTGTCAAATAAAAGTGGATTTTGCAAACATAACGTCATTTTTTAAACTCAATCTACAGTGTGTTAGCTCGAATTCCTAGCACCTTATGGCAAACTTTTTTTATTAATTTCACGAAAAAAGTTAATCTTCATAAACAAGTTCTGCATGGCCTCAAACCTAAAATGCAACCAATTTATCATTCGTATACACAGTTTCTCAAAAAATATGAATTTGGCTTTTGACAATATCAAAAATTGTTATTGAGAAAAGTTGATCAGAATTAAAAACTACGGCCAAATGTGGTAATTACATTTAATACATAAAAAAACATCTTTTTTGCTCATTTTTATCTACAATAACGAAGCAAATATAACTATAGTTACTCGAAATCTAGGATGCGCTGATAAACAAATGATTTCTTGACAGCAGGAAATGTTTGGACAATGTATGTCAAATAAAATTTCACGTTCACTGTCAAACGTAGAAATTGTGTTATTCATTGGTGATAATTATAAAAGTTATCGTGCAGCTGAAACATTCAACGACACAGATCTAGAGAGAAATATACACCATACATAAGTAATGAGAATTGTGTAAAAATTCAAATCATGTGGAGTAGTTAATAATAAATTGACACAGAAACTATAATTTTGTTTTCTTATCCAGGGAAAGCTAGAAAACGATCCCATGGTACCATGGGATCCATCAGAACGGCGTATTACATCATATTACAATAGAAGTAAGGCGATACCTTGAAAATATCTTTGGTTAATTCATAGATATTTGTCCTGCTAAGTCGCCAGATTCAACTCAGTTGGATTTTTCCTGCTGGGGGATATATCATGGTATATTGACACAGACCATTCACAAACTAAAAACATTTTTAAACCATTATAATGGAAACAACAGTATAGCTCGGAACATGATTAGGAAATGTATTAAGGGAATTTTCTTCTGAAACTGAAACCTGTATTATGAGAGAAGCGGAAACGTTGAAGCACTAGTGGATTAATATTAAACTATTACATGTTTGTTACACAATCAACATTATTACCACTATACTTGTGTAGTTGATAAGTATTTTTAAATGAATTTCAAAAACTACGCCTCATGCTTTGATCTCCACAAACTTTATTTGAATAAATATATCAAATGTTTCGCTGACACCGCAAAATGAATGCAGTCGGCAACCGCCGATTAAACTCTAGTTGATTACCGAAACACTATAGAATTCTAGAACGATCGTTACCGATATATAAGGCCGGCTACTCGTCCACATAGGACAGTTGAAAAGTGAATCGAGCGGATAAACAAGAAATTCAAATAGTGGAAATAACAAGGCAAGTATTAAGAAGCCACAGTATCGAACTACAGTATTGATTGTTAATGAAAGGGTTCCGTGGTGGACGTGCTGATAACGTCCGTCCACAAAGAAGGTACGCGGATGCCTTGTGCTATCGTGGGGCTCCGTTTTGTGTTATGTTGTATTGAAATCGAAATGTGGAGTGTGAAAAAGTATCAAGTAGGAGGCGACCTCAAAAAACCAAATTGAGAGAGAGAGAGAGAGAGAGAGAAACTACAGTATTGTTTTGAGGGATATGTGTTTTTTGTTCATGGCTATCCGCGATAGAGTTTGGATTGTTTTTTAATATCTGTTCTAGTTGAGGAATTGTCAGAATAAAAGAAATTTTATACTTTTTTTGACAGTTTATTCATATGAACATTATACTTAGTAAAGTATTTGCCTCGTTAAAAAAAAGTATTTGTTTTATTCTAGAGTTCTGTTAAATATCGTTGCAACAAACATGAAGTTGACGGCCACCTAAAAAGATACAAACCCAAGTAAATTTTACAAATACACTTTAATTTGATGAAAAATACTCCAAACTGATTTGATTGTGGCTACTTCAAATATATATTAAATCAAAATAGTAAAAATATGTATCATACGGGGGTAATTCAAAATTTTCAAAAAAAAAAAAATCGAATAGGAGACCATGACTTCGTATCTGAACATATATTTTTTGAAATAAAGGTACTTTACTCTTGAACGAACTTTATATTTTTCTGCCTATCCTGTATGGTGTTTGTCATAAAGCCATTTCATGTGCACGTGCATATAGTTTTGGAACATGCACCAACTTTTATCGGGATTAAAATTTTCTGAGAAATCGATAATAAAAAAGTTTCCCATTTGTTGCACACTTAGTGGACCAGACTGTATAGTATTATTCAACTTTATCACTTCCATTTCAAGGAAAATTGACGCCAACAAGGTTTCAAAAACCCCTCATCCAATTTTTCCGTACGGAAACGTATGTACATAATCTTTCGGCTGAATAGCATTCATTTATTTTTACATCACCGGCTTATATTTATTTTTCTATCGGGTGTTGTAGTTGATCGGTTCTGAGTACCGACCGACCGGTCAAGAATCAACATCCAATAGCACTGTATAAAAACCAATGTATGCTAGCTTTTTTTTTCTAGGGCTACTCGATTGCATGCAATACATATTTTTATTTATTTATGTTAGGGACCTACCTAGCCGGACCGTGTTGGCACGCAACATTTCCAACAACACCCCCGCATATTTCCGACCCAACCACCTGAAAAAACTCAATATCCCCAACACTATCCCCTCTTCCGATTTCGAACATTTCTCCACGCCCAAAGCCTCGATGACCTCGACCCCGATCAAATCCGCCCTCGAACTCGAGTTCTCCTGCTACTCCACCCCGAGGGGTTTCCTCTCCCAAAACAGTTACGTCAGCAACTCCAGCAATGACGAATACGCGACCCCGGAAGTGAGTTTCGTTAATAATGTCTTCCCTCGTAATTTCAACGAGCTGCAGAAGTCTTCATCTACTTCGGTTGTCGAAAGGGTGAGGGCTGATGACGATACTCTAGGTGTGGGCTTGGTGGAGAATCGCAGGTCCGACACCACCCACGACAAGCAGCCCTGCCACGGCAACAGACTGAGTTTGGAGGAGATCGAGAAGAATAAGAAAAATTCCGAGGGCGTGCTGAGATCCAAAAGCGAGTTCCAGATCCCTCGAATGCCTATCCTTCCGCCGGAGAAACCTTTCAGTAGTAGATTCTTTAGTTCGGACAGTTTGTTTTCTTTTTTGACGCCGCGTCCCAAAAGGAAAAGCGTCACTGATCGTAACGGTTCTGGTATCCGACCCTCTCTCCTCACTACCGTTACTCCCACTCCCGTTTTGAATAGCTTGCCAGACACGCGTACGACTTCCCTGAGCTCACTGAGGTCCGGACAGTCAGGAAACGATTGGCTTTCAGTTCATCCTGCGCTAAGGTAGAGTATGTTTTTATTTTTTGGTTTTGCTGTTACTATCATTTTTTGGTTTCTTTTCTTTTGCTTTTTTGTCTTTCTCATCGCTACTTGCGACTTGTTTTTCTTTTTGACGTTTTGGGTTTTTGAATTCTAACGAATCAATTCAGTAGTCTCAGGTTGATATCTCAAGGTTAATATCTTATTGTGACATAATAAAATTACTTGTGAGTTTTCTTTGTTCTCTAACTAGGTGCAATTTGGAACCATTTCTATTTTTTCATACACTGCCAGGCACCAAAAACAAAACGGATTAGATATTTTCAAGACACATTGGCATATATAAGCACTACCAACAGACAGATCGAGTCAGTCTTGTTGAAAGTGCGATTCGAAGTGAGCTACCAAGGCCATAGACATTTGAGTAATAGTCTGAAGCTCAGCTAAATTTTTTGTGTTGTATTGACAGTTTAGTCAGCGGGTCTGCAAATGCAGAAATTAATGATCTACGTCATAGGTTTTCAGAAATATATAGTGTATGGAGAACTCCTTAAAAAGGGACACGAAATTTAAAAAATCAGTTGAAAAACGATTCTGTATATCTGCCATTCGAATATTTTTATGCCACAAACCGGTAAAAAATATCCAATTGAATTAACCACTCTTCTTCATGAACATTAAATTACATATAAATTACTTTTTTTTTCAATTCTTTCAGAATTCGTTTGTATTGAAATTGAAACAATTCATTTCCGTTTGAGCACGTTGATCATTTTTCAATTTCCAAACGTTTATTGTGCTTCAGATTACGACTCAAAGTGGACTGTAATACTTTAAAAGTGAAAAAATTGACATACTCTACCTGTTTAATATCTGTCGTTTGATCAAGAGAACTCTTGATGATATCAGAAAAAGTGCTTCCTCTTACTTCATTAAACCTTCATTTCAATCAGTAATATTCATTATTCCTTGAGATGTTAACCTTAGTTATAATTTAACATAAGTTCAAACAGGGTTGAAATTGAAGAACGTCGAATTCATTATTTCTTACGTTGGTTAATTTTTCAAAATGCTTTAAAGGCGAACTGTTTTTGGAAAAATTTTGTACAAATATTTTTCAAATATCATTTTGGAGGAGTTTTTTTTGTGAGAAAAATAATCACTATGTCGTTTAAAAATACAATCAGTGAGGAATGTAATAATTTAACTCTTGTGAAAATAGTAAATTACATGCTAGGAATTGCACGAAGAAAGTATTCGTTGATTATTTGCTCGGATAAGTCTCCTGAGGGTTGCCACTTGTAGAAGGACGACAGAACAGTCCAAGAATATACATTATTCACAAATATACTAGGAATATCAAAATTTTCGTAGATTTTAACGTTTATCAAAGTCTCATGAGGATTATTGGATATTGTTGAATGAGTTTTTTCTAAAAATTCACTAATAATATCAAATATATATAAAAAATAGCAATATTGTTTGTTGTTCAGTTTGAAAATAATTCGAATGTCGGGTTGTAATGGTCTTGAAATTCAGATATCTGCAGCAGGCCGCCTTTGGGAGCCTCATTTTTCATGTGGTTTGAGCCTTCTGTTGATTCTGTAAACTTGAAAAAATCTTGTGTTCGTTATATATTTTTACTAAAATTGTAATTTTTCTGTATGCACTTATTACTAGTAGCAAGTTCAAAATATAATTACCAATTGAATTGATGATGGAATTACGACATAAATAAGTCGATTTTTCATATACTATTCGTGTATGGGTTAGTAGTTATCGATAATGTTGAACAACAGACGCAAAACTAATCAAGTGCGAAGACACCCTGTTTGAATTTGTGGTTGAATCCGATCACCATCAATACTTAGTCATCAGTATCAATAAAGTTGACGAATTTATTCATCATTCTCATTTTTTCACATTCTTCTCTTCTGCTCCTTAATTTTACAAACCACTCAAGAATTTCCAGACCTGGCATTGGGCTTCGCTTGATCGTACGTATATCACAAATTACCTTTGACTTACTATTATTAATGCATAATATACATTCTTGATGATCTTTTATGAAGCACAGTTTTTTGAACACGTAGCACATATCTTTATTTCTTTAAGTAGCAGATATGTTTCTAACTTACTAATATTGTTTATGTTCTAATATTGCAGATTACTATTTTTAGGGTAGATTTTGCCATTTGTTGATAATAACTAAACAGTGCGGTAGTAAATAGCTCTTTCCCGTCCTAACTTTTAAACGGGGCAAGATGTCACATTTTTCTTATTCTAGACGCTTTTACCGAAGGTATTATCGTCTAGAATTAAAAAACTTTTGTGGAAATTGTAACGGGTCAGATCATAACATTATCGATTGCATTGTGTGAATATATAACTTTTGAAGAATTGAGGTATATAAGGTGTGTATATATGATATGTCTGTCGCCTATTTCATCTTTGACCACCAAACCAACAACCAGATTAATCTTTATTTTTCACTACTTTCGGAAAGGTAATTCATATTTTTGTTTTGGATAAGTTTCAGGTTTACAATCGCGTATTAAGCTTTTTCAATAAAATTATTATTTTGTCATTTTTTTTTATATAACTACCTTCATTTTTGTCTTTTATACTAGGATATTTGCAGACTAATCAGCTTAAAAAAATACATTTTGTCTAATTTCTACCAAACTAGTATTTGAAAATGTTCTCCCATTCCTTATGGGAAAAACACGTGTGAATTTGGGCAGGTTCATTCTGGACCTTTTTGGACCTCAGCCTCTCTTCACAGGGAAGGGGCAAAGGTCAGCGCCTAGTTTCTGTCAGACATCCATTATGTGTAAACTGAGCCTTAGCCTTCAAAGCCCACTTCCACTCACTAAAGTTTCACCCTGAAACACTTTACCAGTGACGCACGACCTTGAAGTGGGCCAGAATCGATGTTGTTCATCTACTAGATTTGAATTTCCCGCTGTACGCATGGTAGCTTCTGATTGGTCGACTGTATGACGGTAAAAGTGGAGGAGTGGAGGTGGTTTAACGTGGGATTTGAAGGCTAAGGTTCAGTTTACACAGAACAGATGTCTGGCAGAGACGAGACGCTGACCTTCGCCCCTTCCGTGTGAAGTGGCCCTTAGGCCCAAAAAGGTCCAGAATGAACCCGCTCAAATTTACACGTGTTTTTCCAATAAGGAATAGGCGAGAACTCTTATAGCTATATTACTGAAAATCTTAGTAGAAACTCGATGTAAGATAAGTCCTCGAATCGCCATATATATATTCAAAATTGTGTAGTGATGCTAATCACGTTTTTTCATCATTAACCTCATTGGGGTCTGTTGGATGTCGATTTGCAGGGTGCCTCACCGGAAGCTATTAGACGGGGCTCCCGGAGGTAAGCTAGCCCCAGTGGCGATCAGTCCCGACGACGATCAGCCCACAATCACCATCACAACCAATGCTTCATCCGATTCACTAAACCCGACATCACTGAGACGTCCCAGCGTCACGACGTTAGTGTCTTTGCCTTGTAGTGCTCGATAAATTTTTGTTTGCTTGTGCGTTTGTTTGTCCATCGCTTTGTTGTAACCGAGGTTAGTTTATAGGAGGGGTTGTGGAATGTCAAACATTTTGGTCGCCATGTCGATGACGTCATTGGATGAAAAATAGCGCTAAATTTGAAGTGGTATGGAATGTATCTGAGATGATTTATAATGTAAGCATCCTTAGTATACATAAACATTTAACTTGGTGACAATTATAATAATAATAATATATTGTTACTATGTATATGATTTGATGCAGCACAAGATAATTAAATTTCATAATAATGCATTAGATCTTATTTGAAAGTTCGTCATTACAGTTCAGCATTCAGGAAAGTCAAGATGATACATTTTTTGTATCTGATTTTGTGAAACTATGTTTTTTGAAAATACCTCAATAAACTAATAATTTATTAAAATGAGGCTCGAGTAAAGTTTACAAATTATTTTTCAAAAGCGTTCTTTAGCTGTTTCTTGAAATTTGTCTCATTACTCTTATCACCAGTGTGACCACAGTAATTAATCCATCTTTGCTTTACTGAAACACCCTTATAAAATCTATAGAAAACAACTTCTCTGTTGCAAGTGTAAGGTCACGTGTTTTAACAATTTTCCACACAACCAATCAGATTTCCAGTAATTTTTATTTTAAACAAACAAATTCATCAGTGAAGGAAATAATACAATAAACGATTCATTTCTTATCCACAAATGGTCGCTTACATAACTGCCAATCAAAACTGCTAACAAGTTTATTTTCTTCCAATGACGGAATTTCTCTTACCTCATGTTCCTCTATGTCTATAGATGGCTCTATTTCGTAACCTATTCTGTAAACTAACTAAGTTGAATGTATTTCACGGCAAATTTTCATTAGGAATTCAGATATACAGAATTTCTTTAGTGTCACCCCTCCGTTTTATTTGAAATAAAATTAATGCACGAATACTTCATTTTGAAGTGAAATTGACAGATGAAACTTTCAAGATGGAGACTGGGAAAAAATTAAACGGATGAATCTCCTGACAAATGCTTCACAACCCTAGATTAGATTAGATTAATATGGGGCTTCTGTGCTGAACAGCCACTACACTGCAACCTTTGCAGATCTATTGTGTGTGCCCTCATGTATTAGCATAGTATGCTAATGCATTATTTGAAACCATTTAGTAGAAGTTTCTCGAAAACTGAACCAGTCTATTTTATGTAGATGTACAAACCAGTCTATTTTTATGACTGAACCAGTCTATTTTTATGGAGATGTACAAACTCTACAGAAAAATCCTGTTATTTTCTTTATCCTACATTTGATGCTTTCATACTTATATTGTTAATTTTGTATTAGATTTGCAAAAGTCATAAAAATGACGCAGCGATGGGTGTTTTTATTTCGAGATAACTTCTTGAGAAGGTTTCAAAAATGAATGCATGTACTGAATAAGTGTAAAACATTTGAAGAGGTGATTCATCATCGAAAAAAAGATAGTATCTTTCATATAAAGAAACTTCATTGCAGAATTTCTTGTTAAGATACACCCCTTAAAGGGGATACATAAAATTTGTATAACAATTTTTTTCACAAGCACTGAAAAAGTTACAATATTGAAATTGACCTGACGTTTTGTACTACCAAAAATACATTTAGCCAGTAATTTATTTGGTTTACCCCATGGTTGTGAGGGGTGGAAAACGCAACCCCAAAAATTTATTTCCAATGTAACTTTTTGTCTTATCATTTGTTTACCATTTAAAATTGTAATTCCGATAGCATGTTTTATTCTAAACAAAAAATGTCTCCTGGGTTTTTTGCCCAAAATAAACCAGTTCGCAGCAAAAAATGGTAAACAAATTATAAGACAAAAAGTTACATTGGAAATAAATTTTAGAGGTTGCGTTTTCCGCCCCTTACAGCCATGGGCAAAACAAAATAAATTACTTGCTGAGTGTCTTTTTGGTGGTACAAAACGTCAGTTTAATTTCAATATTGTAACTTTTTCAGTGCTTGTGAAAAAAAAATGTTTGAGGGGCTGTATCTCAACAAGGGATGCTCCAATGAAATTTGTTTATATGAAAGATCATATCTTTTTTTCGATGAGGAATCTCCCCCTTAAATGTTTAACACTTATTTAGTTACACCCTGTATGTGTATCATCGGCTTCGGGTCCTACGAATAATACTCAATGAAATGTGAATGAATTTGAAGAAACAGTTTTACTCTGAAAGAAGTTGTATTGTGACTTTAGCAAAATTTTTGGACATTGTTCGTAGGATTCCAATTAACTGTGCATTAACATCCATCTGTAAGTAGAGCACGTTTGTTTTTTTGTTGTATACTCTAGGTAGGTAGTCATCAGTGTGTAAAAGATTAGAAATAAATAGATATGATTTTACTGTCACTTTCCATCAGATTTGTTACTCCAAAAAGAGCTTCAAGAATGGATCCTCAAGGTAGGCTACATTCCAAAGATTTCAAGGAAAAATTACAGTGGAACTGTTCCATAAAGACTCAAACGGGGCGTTTGAACGCTTTTGATGCTTTGCTGCTCTTGTCAACCAAGTCTTGTGTTTATGTGCTTGCAGCGCACCAATCTATCCAAAACCTCAATCGCTATTTGAAAATCCGTATTCGTTTTAGAAACCCCAGTGCTAGTAGTTTGGTGCTTTCCGAAACTGGATCCCTGGACAGAGCCAAAGCCGCATATGAAAGGCGGAAAAAGATCCAATCTCAAGATCCCGACAGTGCTGTTTCCGGAAGAGTGGAAACCACCAGAGTGAATCCTGACGACTTGATAGAGGAACTGCTGAAAAGTACAAATCTTGAGCCACCCGATGACTCTGCTGAAAGTAAGTACCTAGTGTTGGAGAGAAATGAGACATGAATCGAATGTTTTTCAATTTTATTAGTTCTCACCATGTACAAGTTCATAAAACGTATCACCATCACAAAACAGCAATTGATAATATTATTTCAAAAACATGTTATAATCCTATCGGATACAAGACTGAAATATAAATTTTATCAAATTGTGATGTCTTCAGTCTCGATGTACATGCATCTTCTTATGTTCGGTGTGAGGTAGGTAGTCTATTCCTCACATCGATGCAGTGTGCAAAGGTTTATTGTAGCTCACCCGGAACTCTGTCAAACAATGGGATAGGTACAGAGTCACTTGACCTACCACTTGGACGTTACTGAATAGCCAAGCGCTTCTAAAGCGCTTGGATTTATATAATGAGTGATTTTTTGCTGATATATTTTTGGCAAAACTGTTTTTGACAGATCACCCGTGAATCGTGTCTTGTGTAATTGTCAAACTTGCTCACTTTGGTCTATAATTTAACCATGAATCAATTTACCAATGAACCACGCTTGCAAATTATTGAATTTTATTATCAAAATTCATGCTCGGTGGAGAAAGTGCATTATTGTACATCAAAACACCAAACCGAAGAAAATATTGCGGCTGTATCCGCCAGTGTTCGTGATGACCGTGAAATGACGAGTCTCCACCGTTCGCAGGAATTGGGCCTCTGTTACTCCACTACGTGGAACATTTTGCAAAAGGATTTGGGTGTAAAACCTTATAAGATACAGCTGGTGCAAGAATTGAAGTAACACGACCTCCCACAACGTTTAACCCGTAACCGCTACCCTCGGGTCCTGTAGACCCATGGACATGTTGATTCTTGTCAAAAAGTACTATACAGTAATCGCTCGCGTTCCTACTCTTGAGTATTCCACAAAATATTTGTAATAGAACGGCCGACGAGTGCGCATCAATTTTTAAATCCATTTTAACGAATTTGTACTGAATTTGGGTCCACGGGACCCGTGGGTACGTTTAACGTTATAGTTTCTGTGTGATTTCATAAAAGGTAAAGAAACAATTTTGAATTGATATTATTGTTTTCAACTAACGGAGACTAACTGTTCTTAGATACAATGGGTAATAGGCAGTTATCGGATGAAGAGTTGATGAAAATAGTAGATAGTGATGAATTTTGAACGATATTGAAACCAAAGATGATGTTTCGAATGATGAAGGATATCGGTTGCGTGCTATTGAAGATATTCTTGATTATGGAAATGCAAGTGATGTTGAAGAAATGGATTTTGAGGAAATAAGTGATCACGATAC
>WOGN01001206.1:0-20125 GCA_015342105.1 Leptinotarsa texana | reverse complement strand
TCCCCACAACGGATTCAATATCCCCCGGAGCGTAGGGCAGCACCGGTGTCTCGTCAATACCGTAAGAGTGTCGTAGATGCGTTATGTCGATGGATATAGGCCGAGACCGCATATGCTGGACATGCTGATAGCAAGTGCATTAGGGTCTCAGGCGCCTCGCGGCACGCCCTGCACCTTGTGTCAGGAACCTCTATACCCATCACGCGACTGCGATAGACCAAGGCGTTGAAGACACCAGAGCCTAGTCTGTCTAGGACTAACAGCAAAATAATCAATCAATACTTAAAGGTTTTTTAGGCAGATGCTATTAAGTTTGTAGACACTTAAAAGGTCAGAACTTTCACGAAACTCCTTAGTACTACCCTCGATCTATTCGAGTAGAGGAGTCTGCAGAGGAGTCTGTTGGATTGTGACTATGATTTTGTGAGGAAATTGATGGAAATAGTGGAATTGTTGTTTCCGCAAAGAAAAGGAACAATATTCCTGGACGAAGGCAAACGATAACATTGAACTTCTAAGATTAAGGAGAAATTCTGGGATCGGTCAGTAAGAGTTGACTTTGCGATTGGACAAATAAGGTATCAAACACGTACATAACCTATGTCACAAACTGTAAAACGCTTCAAGTTTCCTGAATAGGGTAAGATAATGTATTGTTACATCAATGAACTTTGGTTTCAGTATCAATTAATTTGCTGAAAAGACTCCAATATGAAAATCTACGAATTTATGGTAAGCTTTTGCAAAATTTGGATTTGAAAGTATCCCAAATATATGTGGAGTTAGTCAAGTAATGCTTTAGTCATTTCAACTGAATAGTTCAATTTAATTAGGTTCAATTAAATTCATCCATTTCACAGTAAATTACAGATTTATGTTTCATGTTTATTCACACTTAAGCTCTCGTTACCATTTGGGTATTTCCTCGTTCATATAATTGGTTTCGAAATCATGGTCATTTCAATAATATGTCAATTAAAAATCAGATTTAATACGTGTTTGTCATAGAATGCATGAACTAGATGTTATAGTGAAAATAAAGAGCTGGTGAATTCAAAATTGTGAATTTCAAATTGTATTCTGATTTGCAAAATTTGGAAAAGCACCTGAGCATCTCAATATCAGTCAACATCATTCGCTAATTCAGAGACTTCATCATAATTTTTATTGTTGTCATTTTCGACAAATATCACGGTTATGAATACTCTGACCCGCTACTTGATGAAAATTAATAACACTTTTCATGATAATTAAGAAATTTACGATTTTTACTGATTTCTTTGTTTTATGTTAGTTGTAAGTGATGTATTTGCATTGAGGTACTGAATATGTTCTACCTTAACAATATTTTCCTAAGGAATAAAAATTTATTACATTGATTATTCAAATCACGATTTGAATCATCTGATTTTTCAGTTTTTCATCATTGATTTAAATGAAAAAACTACAAAATTGGTCATTTTGAAAAAATTGAAATCATAAACTATTAAAGTATGAACCTTCAACCAAAACTAATGATCTGACAGACAAAAAAACTATATTCAAAAGTTAAATTAAAATTAAAAAAAGTAATTTTTGGGAAAGAAATATTTTTGGCGTCGTAAGACACAAGTCTTATCGTCTCTTCAGCTCCGAATCTGGATAACATTCTGAGATAAAGCATTCAATTCATTCATAAAATGAATTCAGTCCTTCATCCTAATTTTATTGAGATTTGATACTGAAACATCTGATGTCTACCAGTGAGGATGACGGTGTCCTTTGTAAGTGGAATGTTATCTCTTTCATTTAGTATATTGTGTAGGAATCCTGTGAATGATATCTGATTCAATTCTAAAACTAGTATTTGGAATACAAACTGAATAAAGAAAATTGTTTTATATGTACACATCTTTATATAGAGTTACTTTTTTAAAAGCTTGCTCCTTTCTTTTCTTTAGAAGATACCCACATTATCTTTAAAGAGATGGAAAACTAGACAGCCCATATATCACCTTTCTTTCTCAAAAATCATTCTCTCCTGAAAATATCCCCCTTTCAATATAAAAATGGAGTAAAATGACAATTTTCTGTTTTTATTATTACTGATTTTCGTTGTTTCGTTGCTAAAAAATATAATTTTACTAAAAACTTTTTTTCGATTTCTGGAACAAGTGAAATAACAAAAATACATACTTTCATATATAACCCATACTTATAAAATAAAGTATAATTTAGTGAGGATTCGGCCAAAGAACTTCTAAACTGCACTTAATATCTAATTTCATTTTAGCTATACTACAGTTTAATTTTTTGCTAAAAAAAAAGACGAACATGTCCATAATGAGTCAACGTGACCCCATCCGAACATAAATTTATACTATTGTTAATTCCCAATCGAAATATAATTTTTTTGGGGTCAACTAAAAACTTTTATAGAGATGAGCGTTTGCATCGATTGAAACATTACATTCATATTTGTAGTTATACGTAGGTTAGGGTAGGTTAGGTCAAAAGTGAGTGGGCCTATTCGTCCCTCCACCGCAACCCGCAAGGGTTTATTGTGAAATAGTATAGCATAAGTCCCTAGGCAGGTTGATTTCTCTGTGGGGGGTCTGTAACTGAAAACATCTTCACCAGAGCACGAAGGTATTTTTGATCCATTTTAGTTAAAATTCAGTTTGTTTTTTTGCTAAAAAAATCTATGATTTCTTATTATTTAATTTTAATAGAGGTAAACGTTTGCAATCGATTGAAACATTACTTTTATATTTGTAGTTATACCTATCTCTTACAGAATCTTTTGAATTTCATTTCAATTTACAGAACATTTGGAAAAAGGCTTTAGACCATCCTATTTCTCCATTATTATACAGAAATGTGAAAAACTTTCGAAGAAAGGAAATCATTCACTTCCTTCCTCTCTTTAGAAGTTTTCCTCGTTTTATGTAGTGATGGAGAAGTAGAATACCAAAAAGCGTTTTCCCGAAAAGTAATCTCTCTCTGTAAATATTCCTTTTTCAATTCATGTTCAAAAAACAGTCCTGTTACTATTTTTTTACTGATCGTGTTATGTAGAAGATGTACAGTCTATTGATATTTGTAGCTTGAAATGAGTCAAACAGAGAACTTGACATCAAACAACTTGGGTAATTTCGTCAAAAACTACCAACAGACGGGTTTTAATGATTCAAGCCGTCTGTCTACCCACTTCGATGTCGGCACGCTGAAGCAGCACAGTAAAAACCTGATGACCCTTCTGTGATCTTTCCCTCATAGGGTAATTAAGATGAGAGTTCATTACATACCAAAACATCTCCTTTATGGATTACGAACGACAAAGAAACTCATTAAAAACAACAACTTTCAAGAGCAAAAATTTCGGACTTGGCATTAATCTTCGAAGGCAATCTTTCTATTCTGTTCGGGGATTTTCATTTAACACGGACACACGAAATGTCAAACTAATTAAAAACTTCAAAATGCAGCTGCGTCCTGCTCAGTCGTGTCAAAAGGATTGGGATGTTGTCCCACAATGAGCCATTTTCATTATCCCAACTTTTTAATCATCGGAACGTTTAGTCTGCGGAAATCGTTGATTTTCATGGGATAGTGAAACGAGCTTTCATTCGGCATACCAAATACAATGCGGCTCCCTAACTAGGATTTTTCATTATCGAAAAGCATTGAAGGAATTTTCACAAACGAAATTGGCCCTTTCTGGAATACTTGATTACAAAGAACGCCACAAAAGGCCATATATGCGGTGATCCACAGTGCGGCAACAAGTTTAAAAAAAAGTTCCACATAAAATATAAGCTTCAAATCGGGTAAGAATGGTAGGACAGAAATTTATTCAATTATTTGCTTGGATAATACCAAAGAATACGAAGCACATAGAAGCTCAGAACTGGGATTTTCGTGTACCGTAAAGTTTTTAGTACTTACCCTGACCACCAGAGGGCGATGCTATTACGATGTTAGTATTTAATGTGATCACCAATAGAACTGGGTAGCAGAAGGTGGAAGCATGCGATCGTCGTTATGACCCCGGAACAGGGTCAGAACCTGCTGTTTCCACAGAAATATCGTTCGATCAGTCTGATTTCGTCGGCGGCTAAGCTGGCTAAAAGAGCTGTTCTGCAAAGGCTCAACGAAGAAGTTGAGGACCGCAATGTTCTGTCTAATGACTGATCGAAAAGCTGAACAGTAATCGTAAAGTTCACGTTGTTCTCTCAGACACACAAACGAGTCATGTTCGACCTGCCTCGGGGCCTGATCCGGTGGATTGGGTCTTTCCTAGAAGACAGAATATTTCAGATTAGTGTAGAGGGCTCGCTCCTTGTTTCATAGCGGCGAGATCGTCGCTGGAGTGCCACAGGGAACTGTGCTCTCTCCTAAGCTATATTCGCTCTATACAAGTGACCTTCCGAAATCCGAGCGTGTGAAGGTGTCTCTCTACGATACGGCTCTCCTCTTATCTTCCATGGGTTGGGAGTTCGGGATCGTCTTCATGTAACGTGCATTGAACGACCTCTACCGCTGGTACCTCGAATGGAAGATTCGATTGAACCCGGAAAAGACTCGGGCGATAACGATGTGAAGAATGATATCTTCTCCGGCTAGGAAAGTGAGGTTTTCTGGAAGGGAGATCGACTGGTAAGCGCGGATGAAGTACCTCGGCCTTTTAATAGACACTATCTGGACCCGCACATTGAAACTATTAAGACAAAGATAAAGGGTCGGATCAGAAGTACCCTTTATCAACAGAAAATCAAGTCACTTTGTTTGAAAACATATATCCTTTCAAGAAACACTACAAAATAAGTTAATACGGATGATTGTGAATGCTCCGTGGTTCGTGCGAAACGAAGCCATCCGCAGAGATTTGCAGCTGCCTTCTATTCAGCAGTCCCTTCAGACGAGAAATCGGCGAGTTTTTGAATAGGTGGAAACTCACGATAACCTATCAGTTAGGAAAGCTATAGATTATGCTGTAGACGACCCCTCCCCATTTAGAAGGCCGCGACACTCTGTCGAATGAGGATCATGTCCCCCGTTGACGGATGAACAATTTCTTCATCCAATCACTCCAGCCAGTTAGGTGTACACCGTGAAGGGCCTGAGGACTTTCATGTCGCCACCACCATTTAGTTTTGACACATCTGTCCTTCTGACAGACGATAGTTGTAAGGGTAAGAGAGCCAGGCTCCATCCTGTTGGAACTCAAGATGTTCCACTAGTAACTGGGTAAGAGCCGCTGACAAACCAGGCTTTTAAATTTAATTCAATTTTGGCGTATATCCTGGATTCGTTATGATCCAATTCTGGTGATACTCACATTTAATACTGACATCTCACTGTCATCGTCCTTTGGTGGTCAGAGTAAGTACTAAGAATTTTAAGTGACACAAAAATGCCACTTCTGAGCTTCTATAAGCGCTATATTCTTTGATAATACCACAGTTGAACCAAAAGTGCTGAATTCATCCAATATCAAAATCAATCTCAGATCTTAGCGTATGAACTGATTGTAGCGTATGAACTGAAACAACATTTATTGAACATAGGGCATGATGACATCGATCCAATAAGCTGAGTTAAGATAAATTAGAGTTCCAACGATTGCATCTCTCTAAACGTTGCAATGCAGTCAGGCAACTTATTATTACCACAACCCAATAAAGTTAAATCAATAGTTCAAAAACGTCTGACTGAAGACGAACAATCGTAAATAAAAGGCTCTTGAGCTAGGTGACACCTCTTTGGAGATCTGATAAAACGCAGATGCTGCGCATGTATATCAGGATCTCATTGGCTTTTTTTGTTTTTCTTAGACGATAAGTCTGTTCCCATTCTGGTACCTACTTTCCGCTTTGAAACCTTCAGTGTGCTAGATTTATGCGTTTATTGCTCTATTCGCAGTAAAAGTGATGCAAAATTATTGTTTTTCCTATCATCCTAAATATATTCACATTCACATTAGTGATTGTGGAGCTTGTGTCATGACGTTGTTTCCGAATTTTGGGAAATTATTATGGTAATGCGAATTCAAAAAGAGAGTCATTTCAGCAACCGAACCCTCATAGAAGTAATTTGTAGTTGAAAATGTATGTAGGTATATTTTTTAGCTAGAAAGTGAGGCCCTTCCACAGATATCAGGAATAAATCAACTCAAAGAACAATTCGTTCAGGACAGTCTCAACTACACTGTAGGTTGATAGACTGACACCTATCAGTAAACAACTACTTCCTTGGCTAATACCGAGAAGGGCGTTGAATTATATCCGACGGGCTGTTTGGCCACTCGTCAGTGCAAGGTAGTTTCTATCATCAATTGTTTTCCGATAGCTGTCAGTTCATTAACCTTCAGTGTAGTGAGTTGAGACTGGCCTGAACGAATTGTTCTTTTAGATGATTTGATATATAGCCAGGCTTCAAGTATGCCCACTGATTATATTACAATTACAACAAATTAACGACATGGTCCTTGAAATATGACGATATGGATCGATTTTGTTGCAAAGAAATGGCTATACCGTTTTGGTCTTTGGACATTATTTGGAAAATATCATTTATTAACATCAGTGCTCTGATATTAGGATGATGAATATGGATTGCTCACCCTTTGATAAAATGACGTAGGCCTATGACACTGAGATCTTGCCCCAGGTTTATCATGTGAATTACCTAATGTCACCTATTTTTGATATGGTTGCCTATTTCAAAACAGAATCAAATAGATTCGTCACATTTTTATAAGACACTTGTTCCTAGCGAAACGTAGTTAGGTCTAAAGTATAGCTTTAAAATATTTGCCAAAGAATTTTTCGACTCAATTTTGAATAAACTGGATTAAGTTCTCTTTTTATGGCCTATGGACTCTGTGATGTTGAATTTTCCCAAATATATAACAGTATTCGAGTCCTTTCAATTCAAAACATTCATAATCAAAATTGAAAAAATATCAATGTCTTTTCTCATTGAACTGTACAATAAAAAGAAAAGACATTTCGAAATGAACGAGTACCCTTGTACACCCGTAGTCCTTTGGGGCATTATTCTCATCTTATCACGGAGAGATTAAAAACTGAAAAATTCGTCCAACTCGAAAAACTTAGATTAATTGCATGCAATTTACATAGAATAATCTTAATTATTCTTGGCCCGGGTTTTAATTCATTTATGAATGCAATTCAGAAGTTGTCCTCACTTAACTCCATCTCAATGTTATAGTTGAGACGTCGCTCCAGAAACATTTGTTATTCTTGTAACATTACGTGATGAATAGGTGAAAAATGAGTGAAATAATTTAAGGAGCGACAACATCTCAATTTCAAGAAGTGGAATCTCCTTTTCGCAACAGAATGATATCATAAGGGAGTGTGATGTTAATATATAGTTTCAAAGATAATATAATACAGTAAAGTTTTGTTAGCATGGCCGATTCTTATAAAAATCACGTACTGGAGAGAAAATATGAATTGCAACATGCATTTTTCTTTATAAATTGTAACATCGATATTTGAATACCGCTAAAAGTCAGTACATGTTCGATAACCATATTAAATGCACTTCAAGAATAAATCACATTCATTACGGAAAAAACAAAAAATGTTTCATCGACATCGGGTCGGGAGAAATACGAATTCAATATAGGTGCAGCCTAAGACCTAAGAAGCACCTAAAGACTAAATTTTAGCTTCCTACAACCTTCCAGCACGAAGAAACAGAGATGAATGAGTGAGTGTTAAGTAAATGATAAGTAAATTGACTTTATAACTATATATTAATAATCCAGCAGAAGGACCAGCGGATCGTATTCTTTTCTTCAATTTATTTGGAAATTACGCAACTCAAGGTTTTTTCTTTCATTCCTTCAAATTAATTAGAAAAACTTACATTCTTATTTTTTTACCAAACGAAATTTCTACATATGTCAAAACTTAAAAAAAAATTTGAGCCGTCATGAAACGCCTGGCGGATGTGAAACATCGAAATTATTTTGTACAAGTAATATGCATAAAAGAACAGATAGGAACTAATATGGCATAATGTAAAAATAAAATATCGCGATTTTTTTCTAGAAAATGATGATTGTTCATTTAATGAACATTTATTTTCGTTAAATACAAAAATTGAAAATTCAAAAATTAATTTCAAATTGTGAAAACTCGGTTCTTTTTATCAATGACTTCGGTAATAGTTATATTCGATGTTGCCCCTGACGGTATTACTGTGACAATTGGTCGATGATAAATGAAGTATGTTGCAAAAGTATTGGACATAACAAAAAATATAAAAATATAAACAGAAAATTTGTATATTCTGATACTATTAGATTAATAAAATCTTACATAACATTAATAGTATGTCTTATCTGATCTTGGTGATGCCCAGTTTCAATAATAATGGGTATTTTTTTGAGCGCTTCCTATTTTCAAATTTAAATAAAACAAAGTGTGTGTGAAATACTATCAAAACTTTTTATTCACTTGAAAGACCTATTGATGCCATTATTTGTGAATATCATTTTCTAAATTATCACTGTCAGATCTATTTTATTTTCGATTATTAAAAAAATTTATAAATTTAGGTTATGTATACTGTAGTAAACTGTATACACTATAAGTATCCAAGATCAGTGTGGCGAGAGATAGCGTAAAGCCGAACCAGTAAGAAGAGAATCGCACAGTATCTTGTGTATGACGATCCGTTGCCACGACATACGTCGCCAGGCCAGCAACCGGTTTTACGGGCGGCTATAGATATTTTACATCAATAATAATGTCCATTGAGAACAACACATAACAAAATTAAATCCAAACAATTTCACTAACTGAATCATGTTCAATTCAATTCGATATTTCTCTTAATACGTATTGATCGTCTATAATATTTTCATCAATGACTCTAGAAAATATTCCATGCATATTCTCAAGATATTTGAAAAAATATGACTAAGATCTATAATTTCAAAATGTAACGTATCTACGTAAAATATCCCTTCAGTGGACTCGAATTGACATATTCCAGAAGAAATTATAAACAATATATACAAATTTGATGGCCTTTGCCGTAGATCATGTGGAAAGCTTATAAACTTTCATGTTTTTCCATCCAAAGTTCAACATTATTATTATTTTGAAAATGAAATTTTTGATGACGATATTGACATTGACTGTTCATTTATGTTTCATCTTTCGTCAATTTTTCGACAAAATGTAACAACATTGTTATGTTTATCACTACTATTAAAGTGACAATCATTATCAACAATCCAGTTATATACTTGTGATACATTGTTTGGAACCTTTGGTGTAGTAATGAATAATACCTACTGGAGTTTTTTCCAACATCAAACCGTTATTTTAACACCTCGACACGTGTTTCAATCACCAAATGATCATCTTCAAGAGGAAGATCAGTTTAATAACGGTTTAGTGGTGGGAAAAAACCTCAGTAATATTCATTCAAACCGGTTATAATATGATGTACGAGAAGAGAGAAAATATAACTCAATATTTGTGTGCTTGCATTTCTCCACTCAAAAAGAAATCAACTTTTTCCTGTATAAGAAATAAAAAATTTGGTTTATGGTCGAACCCAGACAAACATATATGTGAACTACCTCATAAAATTCATATAATGCTGAAATTTCCCCGACTTGAATTATATTCATGCGGAGCACTTATAATCTCCGAAGTATCTTATGATCTAAGAATATAAAAACTCAGATTTATGGCTGTACTTTACCTTGAGATTCGCTGGAATATTGTTTGGTGAAATATTTTTAAAGTAAATTGTTGAATTAATATTAGAAAATATGTAGTGGAGCGCATTGAATTGATATAAAAATGATAATTATCAATATTAATCGCTGAAGGTTTTGAGAAATTGAATATATATTAAAAAATATATTATTTTCATTTTACAATGAATGGGGATATTTCTGGATAATCTTTTATATTAGCGTGTTACCAAGAAACACGCTGTATACCCTTAATGTAGTTGTCTTTAATGATACAGCCATCCTATTCGGAGAGTTGTTCAAGTGAATGTGTTCCGCTTTCCAACTACTGCGAGCATTCTACCACAAAAAATACTAGATACTTGAAATAACCAGATTTCAAAAACGTAAAAAATTCTCGTATCAAAAACTAAGTACAACAATTGCAATAATGGGGGCCTGGTATGTTTGTAAGAATGTTTTGCTTAATTAATTTCTTCATTTAGCACAGACGGCTTAAAAGGATTGTTGCTTGTCTTTGTATTTAACCAGCAGTTTCAATGAAGACGAGGCGAGGGAATTTGCATTGTAGAACGGGGCGAAGTTTAAGATGACATCCACAAAAAGTTGAAACTTGCGAAAATGGCTGGTTGTTCTCCCAGGAACTCGGAAATTCGTTGAGAAAAATCCGCAAATCTTCTACGGGTACTTTAATTTGAATATACTTCGTTGGAGTATTTAATTTTCTGCATGTGTAGTTGCCAGTATTTTCAGGATATCTTTCAGTTCCCATTTAATGAGTGCGCACACTTTATTGACGTAAATGTGTTTGGGTTTCGAAAACTTTGTCAATGGCGAACATTGTGGCAAAGTGGCGAAGATTGAGATACTTTTATGACTCAAAAAGGAAAAGTTGAAGATATTGAAAAGAAAACCGTGTTTGAGGTTAAGTTTCTATTAGCTTGGAGTGACATCAAAGGGATGCTCGAGTATACCTTTAAGAATTAGATCTAGAGTTAAAAAACTGTAAAAGGAATCTCACCAGTGATGGTGAGATTTAAAATAATATTTAAAATAAAGCGTTTACTTTTCAGCCGGTGAAACAGTTTGAATAGCTGGTCAGTAAATTACTCTTCAGTCAGTAATTGATTTATTAACGCTAACACTGCTGTGAATAACAGGCTACTGTTGAAAAGGAGTTGATCAAAGGAGGGACATAATAAATTTTAATTTGTGAGATCAGTGAATAGATGTTTTTGAGATGGCACTAATAAATTTGACTGTTGCACCAAGATACGAGTATGTTGAACAAGAATCAAAATAATACAATGTCTTAAGGCGAAACATCGGTGTATACCAGTGAGGATGACAGTGTTCTATGTAAGTACAATTTAATACCATTCATTTAAAGTATAACTCATGTGAATGATATCTGATTTTTATTCCACAACGAATGTTTGAAATACAAACTGAGTAGAGAAAAGTATCTTCTGTATAATTCACTGTTCATATAGAAGTATTTGTTTCGAAATATTTTTTTTCTTTCGTATAATTCAATGTTTATATGAAAGTAGCTGTTTCAGGAGGACTTTCTTTCAGTTTGTGTCTGGAAGTTACTTCTTTGCATGATCTACACATCCATGTATAGAGTTACTTCCTTCCTTCCTTCGAAAGATTCCCTCATCCTCCTTTATTTGTATCAAGATGGAGTAGTAGACAGCCAAAAACTTTCTTACCCAAAAATATAGATATCTCTACTTATAATATGAATCTTGAATTGACGTGATATTGGAATGTCTTACAAACATTGTAAATGTTCTGTTCACAACGTTCAGGATTGAAATTTATATATCAACCAAGTAAAATAGTTACTTTATAGTAATGCTAGAAAATCAAATATATTTTTGCACTATTTTGAGTACAAAATTTATAAATGGCAGTTATATTTTGACATTTGTTCGTCAAATCAAGTTGAGTGTATTCAGATTTATAAATTGTAAGTTCGGTATATAAAACAAAAGCTTTCACGGCCTACCAACCCGGAGATTTAACATGTCAGTTCGATACATTTCTGAAAACGAAAATCTGGTGATTGAGTTATACTATACAATTTACTCCTTCCTTCTTATGTCTAGTTCGGTCCTTTCGGTCACAGGATGATATTATGCAGTTTGATTCATTGTGGCGCCACTGGTCATATATCTCTCGTAATTTGAGAATTATTGCTCTCCTTCGTTTGTAGCGACGTGCTCCAAATAGGAATTTTGTCTATTTAATAGGAAGCAGTGATTAGAATGGACAGGATATATTGAGATAAAGCGTAAAGAGATAAGGGTTGCCGATTCGGAATGCCACTGAAAGGGAAAGATACATTACTTTTACATTCATCAGAGTGTTTACCTGATTTCTGGGAAAGGTCGAAAATGTCAACGCAATTAAGAAAGGAATCACATATAGGGACCATTTAATGTGTGTAATGTAGATGAGATAAGGATAATACTTTCATCTTTTGGGATTCAGAGCAGTCATTAAATTTTTCGGAAATTCCAAGAAATACTTTACTAAATTATTTTGTAAAGTGATTTCAGAGTTATACCTGTAGAGATTATAAGTGATTTTGGTAATAATTTTAGAATATTGGGAGAAATTCAATAAGGTGTTCTACGTTATTCATAGAACTAATTTTATTTGTCGGCACTTGGATAGCTTGCGCCATCTACGATTATATGTCATACAATGCTCACAAAATACATATTATATTAGAATGGACATTCATTTCCAGCAGATAGTGGGCCATAAAATTTTTAGACAATTTGAAAACAAAAGCGCAGTAAGGGATGCAGTATTGTATCGGAGGTAACGTAGCGGAGGCGGAAATGCAAAGGTTAGTCTCTGCGTAAGCAGTCACTTCCTGTGCACTTGAGTTTCTGCAATACCTATCATATTAATGAATTTAGCTGATGAATGAAATGAATGACACATTTTTTTCATATATTTAGCTTTCTCAAAATGATTAAAGCTCTCAAAGTGATTTAATTCCATGCTCAAAACTTAAGAAATTATTGATGGAGAATATCTTGATTGAAAAAAAATATTTGAACTGGAAATCTTACCATTTCACAAAGAACTTTAGATTAGAAAAGCCCTTCCGAAATAACTACTTTCATATGCATATTGACATTTGTTCGTCAGAACAGAAATTATTTTTTCCTATACGTTATACAATTTAAACATATATCATTTATAGGAACACTACACAATTTTTTTTATTTGATTTTTTAGACACAACATACGTACTACAGAAAAATCCTAAAGGCGCTCTCAGAGCAGTGCGAAAGAAGCGATTTACATTGAATTTGAATCGCTGGAGATTCAGGAAGTTCATTCCACATAAATGCAGTTCTTCAGATGGAAGAGTTCTTAAACAGTGAAGTTCGAAGTGTACTGAATTCAACCTCAAAACGATGAGCAGCCACAGACAGTCGCGTATTTCTGATATGTACCGTTCGTGGGGGAATCAAATGTGCCAATTCACTTGAAATCTTCCCGTGAACGTGTCTATTGAAGAGAGACAACCTCTCTTCGATGTTTCAGGCTATCAAGGTTGCACGTGATGTTCGCGTCTTCAGTCAGGCATATGATTTTTTCTGGATGGAATTCAGCAGCTTCAGTGTATATTTGAGGACGGAGCTCCATACATGAGAACAATATTCTAAAGAAGGTCTAACCTGAGCTATATGAAGTATCAAAAGTTACTGAGGTGTGTAGAGTTTCAAGCTTTTGAGAAGCAGCCTTTGCAATTCCAGCGACATGACTGCCAAGATATATCGGTGTCCATTTCAACCTCCAACAAACTTATCGAAGCAGAAAGCGGAATTGTCTTACCTGACATTATTATATATCTGGTTTGGAGACATTTATCTTCTTGAAAAAAATTGATGCCTGGGTTTTTGTGGAATTGAACTGAACCTGGTTACTTTCACCCCAATTCGAAATCACTTCTAGATCCTCATTAAGATATGCAACCTCCTGCTGCCGGTGAAGATGTGCCTCTGTAGCTGATGTCCTGGAATCCAAATGGAATAACGAGACAAGCAATGCATTATATTGGATTCATCACTTTACACAATGAAATAACACGGATTTAATTCAATCCTGAGTTTTTTTGAGATCATTTTGATAAAATCTTGTTTTCAAAAATGTTCTATTCTACTACTCCATTCATTGAATGGAAACGATCCAAACCGCTTCAACAATCTCAAAATATGATGTTTTCAGAATAAAATACTACTTCTTGGAATGATGTGAATATAAAGTTACATTGATATTCAGAAAACTATTTTACGTTCTCTACGAAGGTATTATGGCTTTCAAAACAAGGTGAGATTGAGAATACATAAATTGACGGAGATGCAATATTCAATATATGAGAAGTTTCCCAATAAAAAGTTTTTCGAACCGCTGGTTTTGACCGTTTCCGTTGTGGCAAATCGCTCATCTATCATCAGTAATAATTTTGTTCAGGCCCAAAGCTATTGCTTTGCTTTCGCCGCTGCCTTGAAGGGATGACTGGGAAAATATGTATGCAAATATATTATACATCGCTTTCGATATTTTACAGGATGGAATCGGTAGCATCATTTTATTTAGGACACGAGTGTCGATTAAGTAGTACTTACGTCGTGACTTGGCTTCGTACAGCTAGCAGAACCTATGTGCCTACTTTTTTCCGTGTCACTCATTTTTAGTAATACCAAAAGTAAAAATTATCGTCAACAGAATGTTAGTAAGTTTATTTGTCAGTACTGAGCTCGCAGCATATTAATGATGCTTACTCATACCTTATCTTGTGTAAAAATTACAATATGCTTTTTTGCATGATGCATATTATTTGAAAATATCGCATGTTAAGGCTGGCGAATGTTGCTCGTTTTTCTGATCAATGAACATTGATAACCAGATGAAATGTAGATCATAGGATGTAAGAAACTCCTAGAAAAATGCCGCGCTATTTCCCGTACTTTTTCGTTTCTTATTGTTTTGAAATTCATCACAATCAAATCTTCAACTGAATCATCTAGAAATAGGTGGAACATCCCGGATCACTCTGGAACATTGCGAAATGCAGTAAGATGTTCAGCAATAATCTGGAATGTTTGGAAAACTCTCGCAACATCTCCAATCATTGTGGACTGATCGAAAAAGTTATACAGTGTGTCCGCAAAGTATGGAATAAATTCAATATTTCCAAAACCAAAAGTCGTTTTAAAAAACCTGAAACATATCGATTTTTAATTTTAATATTACACATGACGTCATCGGTATTTTTTCAAATACAACACCCTATATTTGGTGTCAGTTTTAGATAATCCATAACGAGCTGATTTCGAAAAGGTATGATACTTGGGGTCTAACGGACAGAATTTATAAATGTGCGCTTAGAAAGTAAACTTTATTGATTTCTAATAAAAGTAGAAATTAATTCATTATTTTATATTTCTCTATAATGATTAATTTAACAATGGGAAAGTAAACCAGTAATACATATATGATTTTATTTTAAATTTTCCAACTGTAGTCCTTGCTGCAGCTGACATTATTTCTTATTAATTTCAAGAAACTAGGCGGCTAATTTCTTAGTTATATTGTGAAATGTCATCATTTTGATTGACGTTCAGTACCGTCAACCGGGGTTATATCGGATGGCAGTGGTTATATCGGACGATGTTGCTGTATTTCAAATTGCGCGCGCTACAGATGTTGGGTGACAGTTCCGTTACTAAACAAAAATATCCCTAGATTAACGGATAACCTACCAGTCGTACATGTGTTTAGCGATCGATTAGAAAATCAAGGTAAGCTCACAAAAAATTGATTATTAGAGTAATTTTTTTCGTTAAAATTGAGACAGCCAAATAGCGTGTGAACCTTGTGCATGATAGCTACATGGTGCAATGGGATTAATTTTTTTTAACCTTATAAAGACCCCCATAACTTCAAAGTTCATTTTGCGTCCTTCCTTTTTGCATAAAATCAAAATTAACTGAAAGTGTGTTTTTCAGGGGTAATATCGGATTTGCCACGTCTTATCGGCTCAATTATTTCCAAGAAAGCATGGAAAGAGCATTGAAGGCTGCATTAGATGATGGATATTCATTCAAGCAAGCAACAGAAAGGCACGCGGTATCAAAAAGCACCCTTTACGATATTTATAGAGGTGAGCATTCTGACAAACTCGGGAGGCCCCCAATTGTGTCAGTGACTGGAGAGCGTTGGATAGTAGATGCCATGACTACGGCAGGAGGATTCGGATATCCTTTTGAGGGGCAAACAATCAAGGACTTTGTGCGTCATTATTTGAACAGTAAGGGCGTAAATATACAATGTTTTAACGATAATAGACCTGCTGATGATTGGATTGAACACTTTATGGGGCGACACAAGGAGTTGTCACTCTGTAATTCTAAAAATATTAAACGAGTGAAAGCTGAAATCACAGAAGACACGATTGAAGAATACTTTAAGCACTTAAGACAATCCAGGGGTTTCACCTGGAAATATCGTCAATATGGATGAAGCAAACCTATCAGATGATCCCGGTAAAAACCTAGTTATCATAGAATGAATTTCGTATAATGAAAGAAATATAGACAGATAATTAAAAAATATCGTCTGGTATAACCCCGGTTGACGGTAACTGTTGCATAGGACAGCAATTGTATTAATTCGTGAATTTTCTTCAGTTTTGCTTCGAATTAATTTGAAGCAGTAATGAATTTAGGTGTAAAGCAAAGAATTGAAATACTCAATAAAATTTATATTCTAGGGGTACATCTTTCAAATTATGTCCGTTAGACACCAAGTATCATACCTTTTCGGAATCAGCTCGTTAGGGATTATCTAAAACTGATACCAAATACAAGGGGTGTGGCATTTCAAAAAATTACCGAAGATGTCATCACATTGATGTGGATCACCCTGTATGATGAAATTTTGATGTGAAATGTAGAATATTGAAATTAAAAATCGACGTGTTTCAGGTTTTTGTAAAACGACCTTTAGTTTCAGAAATATCGAATTTATTCCATACTTCACGGACACACTGTATAGTGTGATCGCACACTAGAATTGGAAGTTTGTAGAACATCATTATTATATTATATTACAGAAACTTGGAACATGGAAATGTTAAGTATATTCGGCAATAATATAGATTAATCGGAAACATTCCGAAACATTTCAGATTAGGTCTGTGTTATATTTTGTGATAATTATCTATTCTCGAAGAGGTCCCTCATATCTGAAGATATGAGGGAGCAAATCTTTGCCTACCAGAAAATTCCAGAACAATCCAGAGCAGTTGGTAGTCTTGGAGAAAGTTCACTGGCATTCTGGATCATCGCAGATCATTTTCAAATGATCAGGGTACGTCCAGGAAGTAGGTTTCTGTTTTAACCCGAAGGTCGTGCTGAACGTTTCTAGAACAGTGCAGAACATTCGAAAGTATTTGAGAGTATTCCAAAATATTTCAAAACATACCGAATTATTCTAGAATGTTTGCGAACTGTTCGATAATAGTCTGGACCATCCCAAAACAGTTGTGAAGCGGTTATGTTTACAACTATCTATTATAACTCTCCATGATAATGATTAAACAATATTCAGAAACCTTTTTTATTTCTACATATTTTTCGATCACACAGTAGCTTCTTTGGTAGTTCACATTATAGCTCACAATATATTCAATGCTTCAGACAGAAATAAGAAATTTATGTTAGGAAACAGAGTAATCCTCAGGTGAGAATGAATGAAAAAAATTTGACGCCTGAGGAAAAAAAAACACTTGAAAAAATAAAAAAACTCGGGTAGTGACAGAAATAAAACAAAAAATCTTCTTGAATGTCTCACGGCTTCTCAATAATACTCAAAATTTTCCTGAAACGCGATCATTCATGTTTTTTATTGTGCTACTAGGTATATTAGGAACAAAAATAAGCTGTATTTAGTTGAAACAACTCAAACAAAAATATAAATTTATCACATATTGATAAACAGTCAGCATCACCCAGTATTTCTTCGAACGAATTCTTCAAAAGCTATATTGCTGTTGATTATAATTGCAGATAATGCTTTTAATTTATGCAATTCGAAAATAGCCAGCTGAGTTCTAGATATAGCGATCACCTCAGAGAAATGAATGCGAAAAATTTGCATCTTTCTGAAGATGGTTTATGTTTGAATCACGTGCAGATGACACAAATTTCAGATTCCGCCTGACGTTGAAACGAACGACTGTTGAAGGTTCGACCGTCAAACTATTGGAAAAAGTACTACAAGAATTTTGTGAATATCTAAGGAATTTAATTGAGGAACAGGAGATTACGTACTTTTGAAACAAATCTTAGGAATTGTTCTAAAATTTAATAGTTATTATTAGGTTGTTTCAAATGCTTTATCCGTTTCAATGTCATGTTTTTTTATATCTCCATATTTCAATAAATATTTATTTTACTGTTCGTGGCCCATACTGATTGATAGAGAAGTTTGTACTCTATACTTTGATGCTGTTCATTTTTTTCCAAATTCAGATTTTTTGTTTTTTTTTCAGCTAATTACTATACAGGGTGTTTCAAATTCGCTCATCACCATTGGGTTATCGGAAACTATGAGAGATACGAAGATGGTTCAACTGGGGCAAAGTTCTGAAATTCCGAGTGAATTCAGAGATATCCCGAAAAAACAGAAATTTTGATAAATGGTTTTTATTTTTTTGGTTTATTTTTTGAAGGATCGAAATTGGATTGCACTTCCACATTGCCACTTTTTTCTGCTTTCAGATCTGCTATCCGTCGTTTTGTTTTCCGGCCATAACCATCAACTTTAATATATTTTGTAAATATACAATTTTATTAAAACAACGATAAAAATAAAATGAAAACAACAATAAAAATTAATTGGCGCTCCGAGGCGACTTCACTGATTCCAGTGGCGCATTTGCTTTTTCAGCTGCAGGAAAACCCGGAAAAACCTGCAGCACCACATCATCTGAAGATCTTGATCTAACAATGTCCTCTCTCTTATAAAATAAAATGTAAGGTGTCTCCAGAGGCTTCAATAAATTTAATTCATCGCCAGAACACTTCATGACACTTCATGACCATCAACTGTATTTTTTCTCATGGGCGCTACACTGGATTCTTTCTATATTGAATAGAACCAGATTTTACCTTTCCAATGATGTATCATAAGTTATCATTCTTTTTTAAAAAATTGGAGATATTGATTCTTATGATAATAGTCTTTGATTTTGTTGTTTATAAATTTAACTTTCGATTTGTGTCACTCAATGACATTTTGTTATTGTACCTACTTACTTGAATTTTTGACAAAATGGCTTTCACGAATGAAGAAAAAAGAGAAATGCTAGAAATTTATTACGAATATTAGGACATCGGAAATGAATTTAAACTTGTATCCCGAAAGGTTACAACCACATCGAACTATGTTCAAGTTATTGGATCGAAATCTCACTGAATTTGGTTCGTTTGAAAAGCCAATGGAAAAATGCGGAGACAGAATCAAAAACAATCAGCAATGAGGTATGTATGAGGTAAATTAAACATTGTGCCCTTTTCAATGAAAATAGAACTTTGATCAAATAATTATTAACTGAAATGTAAATGTAAATTACTGCAAATGCTCAACATGCTAGTCTTGTTCATTGTAACACAATTGTGCCCTTCTTCGAATATTATTCACTGCACGATTAATTTCCCTCCTCATCAATCTTTCGGACTCTCTAACAATAATGTGTTGAAGGTCCTCAATATTTTGCTATTCCCTCTGAATATAAACTCTAATTTTCAGTGTACCCCATGAGAATGTATCCATAACACTTATGTCTGGAGACCTTGTTGGCCACCTCACTGGCCTATTATTCGCTATCCATTTATCATCAAACCTTTCAGTCAAGTAATTAGGTACTGTGCGATGGAGCACCATCATGTTTGAACCAGATGTTTGTATAGTTAGCCAAAGGTAGATCATCCAAGTTGTCTTCGAAAATCGACATCAAAAACTGGTGATAGGTTTCTCCATTCAGAATTCCGTCAAATAAATGAGGACCAAAGGTTGCTTATGCTCCAAATATTTCCGTTATTCCGATTGAATATCCCACAATTCTTAAAAGTGCTTTCATCTGTCCAAATTACATTTTCCAGGAAAACAGGAATGTCAAGTCTTCTTATTAGCCAACTACAAAATTCTAATCTCCTTTCGGGATCGCCTGGATGCAATTTTTGAGATATGTGTACTTTGTAACATTTCAAACCGCTTTTCTTTCTCCAAGCACTTGTATGACAAATATTCATTTCGGAGGAAATTTGACATGTAGATTTCCCCGGGTTCATGTTTATC
>WOGN01001205.1:0-20127 GCA_015342105.1 Leptinotarsa texana | reverse complement strand
ATAAATAGTCAGATCTCGGAGGAATAAATCCAGTTATCACCCGAAGACGATTGTGGATCGAAACGTCGTGACATAACTTGGTTTGAAATCTTTTAATTTTTTTCAATTTGTTTTTTATTTTTGTTAATAATAATTTTAATGTTTATTTTCTTCAGCTTTTAATAATATTTTAATTTTATTTGTTTGGTTGTAGCTTGTATGTTCATTCTTTGTAAATTCAGTTTTTGTTTAATAAAATTGTTATTGTTATTGATTTTGTAATCGTTTTTTTCAGGGTTTTCAAATCAATTTATAATAGATTAGTCAATGGAAGTCCGAACTGATGAAATGCACCACAAAACATTGTCAACCACCTTCAAACAAAATATTAGTATTTTTCATTCGTTATTGTTTTAAGCTTATTAAAAAAATATTTTAAACATTTCAGTTTAATGTTTTTTTGTTCTTTAAAAGCGTGTTTTTCATTTTTTTCAAGTTTTAAAACTATATTTATTGGATTGAAGAGTTACTGAAAAATGACTGAATGACCATAGAATTGAATTATTTCTTTGAAGGTGATTGACAATGTTTGAATTGAATTGAATTCTTCCTCATTTTCAATTCTTCCATCCAAATGTGGCAATTGGTAATTATTTTAATAAATATTCATTTCATGAGTTTTTTTATAAATTTCTAATTCTCAATGAGTTTATACCTAAAGTATGGCACAATTATGAGTAAATTTGTAGGTAGTTTGTGAGTTGGAAAATGGATAAAAATCGAATATTGAGCTGTCATTAAATATTCGTTTCTGAAAAGTAATACTCCTACGCGAATCAAAGATGAGTTGGATTCTGTGTATGGGGACTCTGCAGTATCATTCACCACAGTGAAATTCGAGATAGATGAATTTAAAAGTGGCCGTAAGAGCTTGGAAGACGATGAACGATCGGGACGTCCAAAAACTACAACTACCGAGAAAAACATCGTCAAAGTTCACAAAATGGTGCTAGATGACCGCCGAATTCAACTGAGAGAGATAGCAGATGCCATGAACACACATTAGATCAACATTCATGCATGAGAAAGCTTTCTGCGCAGTTTAGGCGCAATAAATAAGAGTTTTGGCGCCGATCAGTTACTGATATACCATTATACGCCCGACAAAAAATACAGTCCAAAAAGTGGAATGCAAAACGGAAACTGGCTCCAAAGAAGCAAAAACTGTTGTTTTCGACTGGGAAAGTGATGGCGATCGTATTTTTTGGGATAGTAATGGAATTATTTTTATAGATTATTTTCAAAAAGGTTCATTTTAGGAACCTACTACCCATGATTACTTGACAAGCTGAAGGCAAAACTTGAGAAAAATTGTCCACATTTGCGTCAAATGTGTTTCACCTTACTCACCGGATTTAGTCCCAAGTGACTTATTTTTGTTATCTCAATCGGAAGACAGAGATTCTCGTCAAATGAAGAGGCAATCACCTCCGTGAACAATTATTCTGCGAAGAAAAACACTAAGTACTATTTGGACGGGTTACAGAGATCGATGCATCGCTGGGAGAAGTATATGTTGAGTTAGGTTAGGTTAGGTTAGGTCAGAAACTTTTCTGACCACTCTAGTAATGGAGTGTCAATTGAAGTTCATTATGGATTTTCATAAAGTATCGGTCAGTTCTGTCATATATTATTTTATAATATTTTTCAGCGCTCATAAAGCAAATATGTGAATCGATAATATCTGTTATCATTATTAATGTGCTCTGGCACTAATGTCCACCAATGTTCTAAAAGTATTGCCTTCTGTAGATGACATCAAAAAAACTATAAATTCAGCTCTGGCTCTGGAATACTAATAAACAATTTCCTGATTCATGTCACTGAAGCGCGAGGTTTATTGATTAACTATTCCATTGAGCTTGACTTTTCTTTGTGAATAATTATTTCTCGTTGTTCGGATCATCAGATAATCCAAATTACTTGGTGTCTACACAGCAAATTTTCGTGGTAATATTGTAAGTTTTCTCTTCATGGAACCTGAGCAGATAAAAATGATTTCATTAAAGTGTTTAGTTTTTTCTGTTGTCATCAATAATAAAAGTGATAATAATAATATGTCTTTATTTACCACAATTTGAAGCAAAAAACTGTCTTTCTCTAAAATTAACGTCTCTTAAAAATATAATCCTTTCAAACCAAAGAAAATTAGTGTTTCGGAATAACACAATCTTGTAATCATTAATTTTCACATGAGTGTGAAGTTATCCACATCCACAAAGTACACTGAGAAAAAAATGTCGCATTATTATTTTTTCATTTTCCGACTATGCACACCTACCATTATTCAATATAATACGCTTATTGACTGAATTAGTAAAAAAACAGAACCCTCCTAGTTTATTAAACTGTCTTGAGGGTTGAAAATAGGGTGGAAATATTTACAAAAAGCGTAATATGAAAAATTTACTTTGTACACCTAAAAAATTGAGATATGTTATTACTGAGGATCTACCCGACAAAAAAAACTTCACGTCAGTTTTCTAGGCCATTTGAGGGGAAGAAAATGGGATGGAAAGTTGAAAAAATCATATATTTGAAAATTGACTTTGTACACCTACAAGTTTGAGGTATGTTATTCCTGTACCCGATTTGATGAGAAAAACTTCACGTTATAGTTTTTCCGGCCATCTGAAGGGGTGCAAATAGGATGAAAAATTGAAAAAATCATATATTTAAAAATTGAGTTCGTACATCTACAAGATTGTTACAATTGTTGTAATTAATAAATAGTGTAAAATATTTTCAAAAACATACTTTTAGTATAAATCTCATGTTCTCCTTTGCTTTGGTTAATTGGTTTATGAAAATGAAGAGACTGATATGTTTCTTTGAGGCCATTTATTATTTCAGTTCAATCAGATATGTATTCATATAGAGCATCTGAAACATACTAACTTTGCAGCGTTGTCAGACTGTTTCCGAAGTTAGTCCTACATACATTACATTAAATTACATTATCAATTCATTACATTAAACAACTAATATGAAGCAAAAATTTCTAGTCTTCTCAGAGCTGAAGAACTCTGAACCGTTGTTTTTATTTGTTGAATCGATCATCAGGAGAATCTCAATCTTGTAGGTGTTCAAATCCAATTTTCAAGTATATGATTTTTTGAAATTTCTACCTCCTCAGACGGCCTGGTAAACTATGACGTGAAGTTTTTTCTGTAGAATAGGTCATGATGGAAAACATACCTCAAACTTGTAGGCGTACACATTCAATTTTCGAAGATACGATTTTTCAACTGTCCACCCCATTTTAACCCCCTCAGAATAACATATCTAAATCTTGTAGGTGTACAAACTCAATTTTTGAATATAAGATTTTTTCAAGTTTTCACCCCATTTTCACCCCTTCAGACGGCCTGGAAAACTATAACGTGAAGTTTTTTTCGTCATATAGGGTACCAGGAATAACATACCTCAATCTTGTAGGTGTACAAAGTCAATTTTTAAATATATGATTTTTTCATTTTTTCACCGCATTTTCACCCCCTCAGACGGCCTGAAAAACTATAACGTGAAGTTGTTTCAGCCGAATAGATCGTCAGAAATAACATATCTCAAACTTGTAGGTGCACACTTTAAATTTTAGAAGATACGATGTTTTCAAATTTCCACCCCATTTTCACCTCCTCAGACGGCCTGGAAAACTATGACGTAAAGTGTTTTCTGTCGGGTAGATCATCAGGAATAACATATCTCAATTTTGTAGGTGAACAAAGTCAATTTTTCATGTTACGCTTTTTGTAAATATTTCTACCCTATTTTCAACCCTTCAGACAGTTTAATAAACTAGGAGGGTTCTGTTTTTTTACTAATTCAGTCAATAAGCGTATCATATTGAATGGTAGGTGTGCATAGTCGGTAAATGAAAAAATAATAATGCGACATTTTTTTCTCAGTGTACTTTGTGGATGTGGATAACTTCACACCCGTAATTTTTCCGCATACCATTTGGTGTTAGGAATGTTCAGATGTTCATCATTTGTATGTGGATCTGAAGCTACTCAGCTCGTTACAAACAAAGTGAATCTTTCAGAATCAAACAAGCAAATTTTTCTTAAAGTATATCATTTCTCAGCTCACCAAGAAATGGGTAATTTCATATCCCAGCTATGATTTTCATGATGCTATATGTGAAGTTTATTCACTTCGGATGTGAAAAATACCTATCAAACGCTGAAACGAGAAAATGACCCTTGCTTTCCTATTGAATAAATTCCAAGATTTTGTTATTCGAGAAACATTTTTTGAATGAGAATACCGGCACTTATTCATTCATTTCGTTCCTTTTACAACTTTTACCTTATTTGGAAGGACCGGTGCCTCATTGTATTCTTTCAATGGTACACGTGAACATCTGACTCCGTTTACCTACACCGCTATCTGATTTAGTAGTCATGAAGGAACCTAAACGTCAAGATATCAACAAACATTATACCTTTATTAGGATGTGAATGAACTCATATTTCCATTCTCTGGGTTATACATATGTAACGGCTGCAAGATGTGCAACCACCTTCCAAATTATATAAAAAATATACAGTCCAGCACTGGCTTCAGAAAAGCTGTAAAAAGAGTTCTTTCCGACAGAACCTATTATAGTTTGGAAGAATATTATGCGGATTTTTGGGAAAGAAAGTTTTTGGCTTTCTACTACTCCATTTTGATATAAAAAAAAGAAGGATGAGGGAATCTTTCAAAGAAAGAAAGGAAGTAAATCTCTACATGGATGTGTAGATAATACAAAGAAGTAACTTTCAGACACAAACTGATAGAAAGTCCTCCTGAAACAGCTACTCCCATATAAACATTGAATTACACGAAAGAAAAATTCTTTCGAAACAAATACTTTTATATGAACATTGAATTATACAGCGCATACTTTTCACTATTCAGTTTGTATTTCAAAAATTTGTTGTGGAATAAAAATCAGATATCTTTCACATGAGTTTTACTTTAAATGAATGGTAACAAATTGTACTCACATAGAATATTGCCATCCTCCCTGGTAAATACATGTGTTTCACCTTAAGACACCTGCCCTAAGGCTCATCAGTACCAAATTGGATAACATTATAGAAAATACACACGTTCCATTCATGAATTACGATTTTTTATGTCACAGAATAAGCTTGATCTGCTTATGTCATCGATGACATCGTAATGACATTCATTCACTTCATTAATTTTTGGGAAAAGAAAGTGTTTTCTGTATAATTCAGTGTTTATATAAAAGTATTTGTTTCGAAAGAATATTTCTTTCGTATAATTCAATGTGTATATGAAAGTAGCTGTTTCAGGAAGGCTTTTCCTTCCAATTTGTGTCTGAAAGTTACTTCTTTGCATGCTCTACACCTCTATGTATAAAGTTACTTCTTTTAAAATTGATTACCTTCTTCCGTTTTTTGGAAGATTCCTACATTTTTCTGTATAAAGATGGAGTAGTAGAAAGCCAAAAACTTACTTTCCCAAAAAATTGGTCATTCCTAAAAATATAACCCTTTCAAATTAATATAAAACATTTATACTTAACTTTCTTAAGTGGTCGACGTTTCGGAAAACAATCTTTATTGTTTCTAAAACCTCTGAAATTCACTTCAAAATTTTCCCCCCAAATTGTGAATAACTCTAATTCTTTTGATGTACGTCAAAATAATGAAATATGTAGATGTCATATATGGTAGTCAACACGAATATATATACTGGAGGTTTTTTGAAAATTCAGTTAAGGTTCGTATTTCCAGGTTCAACCTCTCTTTTTAGCAAAGGCCACCAGGTATGATCCATTTACAGAGGAATTTGAAATACACTTGTTACCTGCTGAAAGAATATATGCGAATTCTTTGAGTTTTCAAATTTTTCATGAGTTTCTTTGGTGATTTTTGTTTCACCAGTTGATTTTATAATATACTCCGCTATCCCCGATCCTGAAATTTGTCTTCTTATATATTCACATGGTTACTGACTAATTGGACTCTTCAGTGGTTTATATTATGCAGTAACAGTATTTGGTATTTCATTGTGAAACTTACCTTTATAATGAATCAAATTTTGCTTAATATTTATTTTCATCATTATTACTTTTAGATTGCCCGAATATCTTGTCAAATGATTGTGTTGCTCACTATAGTTTTTTATTTGTACAAGTTGATTGTAGCTCCTTGTAGTTCGAGGAATATAAACTTAATAATTTTTATAGTTTGTTCCAATTATGGGAGCTATTTCATTCGTTTCAATATGTCTTTGTGATGAATTTTCATTCGGAATGAAACCAAGAAACTTTGCACTGTGTTTTATATTTTTATTATGGAACTTAATTGATATTTTGAATCCATTGATACAGACGTTTCTGATATTTGATCAAGATCTGAATTGAAATGGTGTCATCAGCAAATATTTTGCAGTGTTTCAAATAAATTTACTGTAGCCAAAGATTTGATATATATAATTAACAGAACAGGTCCCAGTATTGATCCTTGCGTTACTCCACATATTATTTTTCAACTAATTATGTTGCCCATGTAGACATATCACTTCCTATTATTAGTTTCAATGGTTTTTCCTAAATCATTATTGTAAAAATTCATTATGCGAATTTTGCTTGAAAAATGTTCTTTTCTGATGAACTATCTATAATCGGAGTAATGAAGGTTGTGTTGGCTGAACAAAAAATCATTTTCAAATCGAATTTTCTATTATTTTCATTTCTCACAATGCAGTTGCCGAAGCAAATAGTAGTGGTGGTTCAAACAACTGAATATAACAAATATGGAATAAAGAAACTTATTAACACTTCAAAACTATTTCACATTTCAATATCATTGTTTCTACCTGAGTGTAAAAAAATACATTTATTTTCTTTGTGAAAAAGTGATATTTGTGTTCCTTAGTAAGGCGATCTGTGGGTTTTCATCATTTGTGTAAATATCAATCATCAACTAGTACTTTCTTTGGTAGGCTTTGCTTATTTTTAAATTTATGACTAGTTATATCACACAAAAAAATGGTTCAAACTTCACTTACATCCGTATCTTCATTTCTCTCGTTTCGCATAATTTTAAAATGTAAGCAAAGTCCAAATTACATTCCAAACTAGAGTAACATGTAACTCAGGAAATCTTGATCTAACCTCAAGTTTGGATGAATTACAATAACGGACTTTCATAATAAAGTTTCAGATTCGCAGAAATTATTGTCAATAAATATTTATGGAATTATTGCGAATATGGAGTGTGGAATACTATTAAAAAAAACTAGATTCACAGATCGAGTGAAATATAAATAGGAACTATCTGACGCTTTCGTTAAGACTTCACGTCAAAAATGAATGCATTGACGTTGACAATAATTTCTTGAAACTAACGTACAACTAAAATATACAAAAACGCTTTCATTTCAGTCTTTGGTATGAATAAATAAATAAATTATATACAGAAACAATATATACATGGGTTGTCTCAACACATGATCAGTTGAGAACAAAAAAAGACATTTCTGTGACAATCAAACAACCATGATATTTGAGCCTTAACGGTAAATCAGTACAAAACTTTTTCAGTAGACCAGCACTCAGTTACCCTTCACTAATTGTTCAAATAAAACTTGTTAAGGGTGCAATATATTTGTGTGCAAACATAATCAAAGGAAAATTAGATGGAGAATTAGAAAAGTTCAGAGAGCACAATTTTCAGAGTTGAAGAAAAGGGTTACTAAGTGCTGATCCTCGGCATATTTACATAAATAATACAATAATTATTTCCTCACAATCTGGGCTATACCCCGAACTTATTAAACATCACATATTGACTATTCACTCCATCGCCCAAATTTTCGATGGAGTCTTCCGAAGGGTTCATGACATTGAAAAGTATAGCGAAAATGGTGCACGCTGCATAAACACCTAGAGCTATCCACCAAAGCAACTGCTCGTGTAATTTCTGTTCGAAATTCTTCAGGACAAGTAATCCAATTGTTAGGCCGGCTAGGGCTCCGGTGAGATGGGCAACGTACGATACTGGTAAACCTATCACTTCCTCTGCGTACCTGGAGTATATGGCATATCCCACATCACATGAGGCTGAAAGAAGAAAATAATAATTAGCGAGATTCTCAGGTGTCATATACCAAATTATTGAGAGTTGTCGGAAGTATTATTATCCAATAGGAACAATGCAGATATTTATTTGCTGGCATAAAATAACCCTTTGTACCTATTCGATTATCATCAAGTTCTGTATATAGGCGCGAATGCACAGAAGTACCAACTTTAAGGAAATATACACAATCAATGTATGAAATCTGTCAACGAAAGTTTTTTAACGAAGTCTGGATTACAATGTATGGGCAGACTAATGACGTCAACAATGAACTTCAAAAGTTGCTGAAGTGTGTACAGTTTTTTTGTTCGGGACAGTGTTACAAGCAAATCAAAAAGCGTTTCGATGGAACAAAAATTTGAAAGGATTAGATTGACGTGAGTAAATTTTTGATTGAAAAAAAAAGATTAACCTATATTGATGAATATAAGGGTTTTGTTGGTATTAGACGAAAATAGTACAACAGTCAAGTAGACTACTATTTATAACCAGAATTCAATTATTATTATTATAATAATGTCTTCATTCATCACATTCCAAGAGATACTAACTATTAGTAATATAATTATAGTTCAATCATTATTTCTTAATATATCTGTGTAGTTTTTCCTGAATATCAACAATGGTATTAGTGAATTAGTTAAAAAATTACAAGCTTATTACACATTAAAATGTATAGAAGAATAAAATAAGAACTATATATTTGCAAAGTATGTATTTTATTACCATTTTACAAGTTTTCAATTTGGAAATTTTCAAAACTAATTATAGATCAGTATTGCGGTTTCAGTAAAGTAAGCAATAACTCAAATAGCTTTGATTTAGACTTCTTGGTAATTCCAAATTAATAACTATAATTCTGATCTGATCAAAGTAAATTTTCAAATGCAATAATGAATTCATTGTGCTCACCTGTTATTAAATGATATTATTGACAACATCTTACTCTCTCTACTCTAGCCTGATGATTTAAAAATTTATTTCTCCATAAGAATTTTTTAGGACTGATTTATTCCGTATTACTTCAACTACATCGTCCAGTGGTTCACTTTTAAGTTAATTTAAGCAAATGTGTCTCAAGAAATGTCAGTCCAATCTAGAGATACTCTTAATTATAATAAACGGGATGCATGTTACAAAAATGTATCTTGTTTGTATCTGTAAATGTATCTTGTTTTTTTGTAAATAGCCAACTATTTGTTAACATTCAATGACATCAGATAAATTGGTAGAATATATTGGGAGAACTCCAAGAGAAAAATGAATTAGTAAAAGCCAACTGTACTACATCTGAAGTGTACACAAGTGGTGTGGAGTCGTTATTATGATATGTATTCAAGTATAATTCTTGAGAATGAGCTGAATATACTAAACCTAAAAAAAAATAAGTTTCTGTATAAATCTTTAATCTCTGAGAACTCAACAATACTGCATAGATCTGATTATTATTAAAATTACTGGAGAAATTCACTGTTACTGATATTTTGCAAAATTCTTAATGAGGATGGAGAAAGCTAGGTTGTAGCACGTTTCTATATACACCTCGATATATTAATGTTACACTGTTGCTGGGCCTCTTTCGGCATACTAGATTATATTCAAAACAACTTAGAGACTATAATGCAACCTACCAATAGCGAAAATTCCAAAAAGCCTCAATATGCCACACTGCATATTGTTATAATTGAGTAGTACATTGGCTAAATGAGCGGCTAGTAGAGCATATACTCCCCCAGAAGCGCCTACGAGGTAGACATCATTATCGAATACTGATGTGCCCAACGAACCTGCTATTACTCCAGCCATATAGATAAGAAATACTCTCCCGGAACCGTGGACCATTTCTAATGGTAGACCTACTAACAGTTGAACTACCAAGTTGAATCCAAGATGGAGCCACCTGTAAATACAAAAGGATACGTTAGTAATTTTTGATTTGCATCCCTATATTCATTGCAGCTCCAGAACAAGTAAATATAATTCGTTCGAGATTGTGTCTCATTTAATGAATCAATTTTATCATATCATAAATTCGATAAAAACTGTTAAAAAAAGACATTGTGGAAAATATGATTTACTATTCGTTATTCCATATTAACTACTTTACACGAAAGCCCCATTTAAGCCTTATCTTGAGCTTTTGGTACAAATACAGGGTATTTCGAAATGAATATTTTTTCTGAAACAGAATGACCCCCATATTTTGTCAGTAATCTATCATCCGTTACCTTGTATACTGTAAATTGATGATAGATATATGTGTTGGTGTCCAAAAAGTCGGTTCTCCAACTATATGGATATCAGTGTGCCGGTAATGAATGAATTATATTGAAATATTTCATAGTAATAACCCACATCTTGCCAAACACGGCATTATGCATTACAATAAGTTTTTGTTAAAGTTCGGTTTATCTGCGTTGATATAAGAACAGCTAGTTGACACACTTTAATTTCCTTTGGTTACAGCTAACTCATTCTTAGAAAAAAGCTCGAGTGATTAGTGATACAGTACATCAGGACTTTTGTTTAAATTGAAAGGGTAGGTATGCTTTTAGGAGAGAATAAAAAAAAGTAGCAATTTATTTCCAACAGGAGTACCCAGTTACAGGAAATGCTATTATCACGGAGTATATATGAAATAAATATTAAAAAAAAATCATTCGGAAAGAAAGTTTTTGGACTTCTCCATGTTGATACAGTTGTTTGAATTTTGAACAATATCCGACTACTTGAATTAGCTTGTGTTACTACGACTCAGCACTGTCACGTGTTCACAAAAGGTCATTTCGAGTAAAACTTACTCAAAATTTAAAAAAATTCAATAAAGAATGCGGTCCTGTGTGTATTTTCTATAATGTTATCCTATTTGGCACTGAAGAGCCTTAGGGCAAGTGTCTTAAGGCGAAACATCGGTGTATACCAGTGAGGATGACAGTGTTCTATGCAAGTGCAATTTGTTACCATTCATTTAAAGTAGAACTCATGTGAATGATATCTGATTTTTATTCCACAGCGAATGTTTGAAATACAAACTGAGTAGAGAAAAGTATCTTCTGTATAATTCAGTGTTCATATAGAAGTATTTGTTTCGAAAGAATTTTTTTCTTTCGTATAATTCAATGTTTATATGAAAGTAGCTGTTTCAGGAGGATTTTCTTTCAGTTTGTGTCTGAAAGTTACTTCTTTACATGATCTACACATCCATGTATAGAGATACTTCCTTCCTTTCTTTGGAAGATTCCCTTATCCTTCTTTTTTTTTGTTTCAAGATGGAGTAGTAGAAAGCCAAAAACTTTCTTTCCCAAAAACTGAATTAGATATAATAAATCCCGAAGTGAATGTGGAAGATTCCCATATTTTTTGTATCAAGATGAAGTAGTAGAAGGCCAAAACTTTCTTTCCCAATCATGACCTTATAATGATCAACAAGACAGGAACGTATTCATTATTGAATTTTTTAAAATTTTTAGTAAGTCAGGTTAGGTTAGATTAAGTTGGATTAGTTTTTCTCGAAATGACCTTTTGTGAACACGTGACAGTGGCAAGTCGTAGTAAGTTGTGTCTAGTTATTCGGGGCTAGTCTCAATTATTGTATTGAGGCGGATGATGTTAGCAAGCTATGCAAAAAAGCTATTCCAATACGCAGGCCATTGATGTACTATAGAAAAAAGGCTAGAAACCAGATTCTTATGGAACAAAAGCGTTGATGCCAAAGAAATAAGAAGGAAAACCATCGAACCCAATATGTGTAGTGTTCATAGAATTTTCTTTCGGCATTCGAAAATTCATAAAATGATGTACATAAAAAACGATAACACATGAAATTGCAATTTAATCTGCTATGAAAAATGAATATGATCGGTTGTCGATAATCTGATTAAATTAAATTCTCACCATATATCATTAACAGAATTGTTGCTGGTTCATGTTGTTTGGCACTTTTCCAATTACGATTCGCTTTCGAGGTCGAAGATGAGATGAATCGCTCGACTTGATTAAGTACCACCTATTATTTAATAAGCATAATCTCTTTCAAAGTGAACACAGGAAGTCGCGTATTAATTTTTTAATGACAGGATGGTCCTAGTTTACCCAATTCGAACATTGAAATTGTGCTTCATCTGTGCCACGCTGTACCGCGTATCACATTCGTATTGTCATTATTAACAAATTATTAGGTTTTGAATGAATGATATATTATTGGCGGACTTCCAGATTTTGTGAAAATGATACAGTTTTTTAAAGTTGGCGACTTTACAGACTAGTTATATGGTTCCGCATTCACTTCGGGATTTATTATAGCTAATTCGAGTAGGTAATCGGATATGGTTCAAAATTCGATAAACAACTGGTGGAAACAGTATTGTCAATATTTAGCTGTAGATACGGAAATTGTCAAAACAATGAAGAAAATATGTATGATATATCTATCATTTCTTCAATACATACAAAATTTCTTTGAATTCTTTGCTCATTCAGGAAAATAATTATGACTAATCACAATCTACGGATTGTCTCAGTGAACTGAACCTTATTGAAATTTCACTTGGATTAGTTACATATACTTCAAACTTCATATAAAAATACTACGAATATGACTCATTTCAGAGTCTATTACCTTTTTTATTGAGAAGAAAGCCCACAGAAGAATAAGATGAAATGTTTCCAGACGATAAATTTTTGAAAAATTCCTACAAAATTGACACCGAGATTATCAGTATGTAATGTTGAAATTTTCCGATTTTATTACATAAAGCATCAAATAATATAGATAATCAATATTAACGATAATTATCAGTTGAAATCGTAACCTATGTTTTGATATCTATGTAGTTTTTATACGGCGATGTAATCGTAATATAATTCGAACATAGCGATTTTTCATTTTCCAATTTATTAAGGTAAGCACAGAAACTATTAGGTAAAGGTATATCTTACTTTTTTCTTTCAGCAGATGGTTTTTAATTATTTGTATTCATGTGAGAAATATCTTTCAATGCTACCATTTGAATCATTTATCCATCTCGCCTTTAGTAAAATCTTTTAGGCACAAATTGATGATGAAACGAAGATATAAAGAATTTCACTGAAACCATTCATACTCATATACTTAGTTCTCCATAAATAAAGAATTTTGAAAATTAATGTCGTTACAATCGCTCAAGTTTATGTTGACCTCATTTTTCATAGTTTTCACAAAACAACAGTGGCATTTCCATATCCGTCAACGTTGGAACAATGTTAAAAAACCATGAAATTCTCTAAATTATTTGAAGTCATTAGAAATTGTATACATCTTACCCTGCATGTAGCATCATGTACAGAAGAAACCTCCATATTTCTGATCTTTTGTCTGGCCTATATATGAAAATTGAGTCGATGGGTACTGGTCCTGTCGGATTTAGTTCGCCGGTTGTGATGGAGTAGTACAAAAAGAATCCTAGCTGAAAAAAAAATGTTTCGATAATGGGTTGTGTGTGGAAAAGATTCAACATAAAAAAATTAACGATATAATACCAGAACCATATGATGGTGTCATTCAGACAATTTGTATGCCAAGCCCTCAATAAAAAGGGTCGTAAGGTATATTTTTCCATTTCATGGTCGCCTGTTAGTTTTAATATTTACAGAATACTACATGAGTCGGACTACTTTTAAAAAGATTAGCTTTGATTTCATTGAAATATTTTCATTTTAATTGGACAGTACTAGAAGATTCAAGCATTCAGACAAAAAAAATAATCAAAAAAATCTTGTTCGACATAAACAATTAGTACAATCATTTCTCATATCGGAAATATTTCAAGAAAAAATAATTTCTTTTTCTGCTGATCTAGATATATAGAAGGAAAAAGTGCAAAATGGTGGTCTTAGAAAAAGGAGAAAAATAAAGAAGAGTTTATTAACCAAATATTATATTTAAAATCCATATCTTAAATTTATGCTGTTAGAAAAATTGTCAAACACGAAGGTAATTATTCATACAATAGTAATTTATACATATAAATGCATCCAATCCTCATAACAAGTTGCCAGGTACAATTCGAATATTTTATTTTCTCTCAGAGTGTGTTCAAATATACCGAAAACCGCATAATTGATGATTCTGAAATACGACCCGGAGTTAGCAGATAATTTTATAAAAAGTCAATGGATAAGGAGAATGAATCTTCTCGGTTCACCAAGCGATGCTAATCGGAGGCGCCATACAATTCGTTGAAACGTTATTCATGATTACAATAAACACAAAGGATAAGGCAACATAAAAATCAACTTCACTAAAAAAAAGTTCAATGACTCATGAAATAGAACTAGTTCTCGGTTCTCACGGTTCTTACTTCGGAATTAGTTGATGTCGCGTTTTTTTAAATGATATGCGTGGAAAAACCCAACATTCCGTCTGAAATCATATCGACAAACGTTGTTTTGGAAATTTCTGAAAGCAATTGGAAAACTATGAACCTCGAAACTTTTCATGGGGCCAGAGCGCTCAAATGAAACTTCTGTCAAACCATTTTCTTCAAACTATCCGAAACTACCTTTTGCTAGAGAGCATTCCAAATGTTGGAATCAGGAATTGCATAATAAAAATATTGTGGAAATGCCATGCGCAGACAACTTCATAATTCCATCTCATTAGAACTCGCAGTCCTCTTGATTCGAACTTTTTTTATCTAAATGACTTTGAAATCAGCGATAGTCTGAAGCCGCTATATCTGAACTATAAGCTGAATATGACAAAACCTCCCATCCTAGTTCACTTATGAGTTTTCGGAAAGTTTTTTGCAATTGTTGACAGTAGGGAATATCCTTGATTGTCCCCTCATCTTCCAGAAGATCGAAATGGATGACACTCAAAATATTCCATCAGACACACATCATCTTTCTCTGCTCTGCTCTTGCTCTGTTTTACGACCATGGTTGGTTAATATTCTACTTCTGATGATTTCATTTCTGACGCGATCTTCTAAAAAAATCTCCATTGGAAAAGTTTCCATCCAAACCAACTTCGAACAGAGTGGTAACTCACAAAATTCGAGAACACTTTTGAGGTGTTCTCATAAGTCATAGAGCCTCAAATGAACCTTATCGTTGGACATATATTGAAAGTCACATTTCAGTCTCAGATATGAATGAAACTAAATGATTATAGTGAATACTAGAAAAATAATCTCAACACTTTTTCGGAAATAACTTTCATGATAAACTAACGTAATGAGTTTTCAGCTGGACAAAGAGATTTGGAACACTTGATATATAAAGAAACCTATATGTGTAAGTGTAAATTACCTACACTTTGTAGAAAACTAACTCAAGTGATGTTCAGGATTGTTTCACACAGTCCTTGATTTGTTTTTCTTAGATCGCCAAGCTACCGCTCTCTTTATATATTGCTCATATATTTAGCTCGAAGGTAAAATAAATAAAATAAAGTTTTAAGAATATCCGAAGTGTGACTAAAAATATGTATCAGACGACCCACCTAGTAATCTCAATAAAAAATGGTTATTTACGTAAGCGAATTGGAAAAAGTCGGTTTTTCGACTAATGAACAAGTTAAGGATAGCTAATGTGATAGCTGAATGTACCACTTTCCAGTAAAATGAACTTTTGATGATTTATAAAGCTCAGATCAGACCTTCTTTGGAATATTGTTCTCATGTATGGAGCTCCGCCCTAAGCATACCCTGAAGCTGCTGGATTTCATCCAGAAAAGAGCTACCCGCCTGATTGAAGACACTTGCAACTTTGATAGTCTTGAACATCGAAGAAACGTTGGACGGTTCTCTCTCTTTTATTGATACTTTCACGGGAGGTGTTCAAGAGACTTGACACATTTGATTCCACCAAGAGCGGTACATATCAGAAATACTCAACGGCCTGAGGCTGCTCATCGTTTTAAGGTTCAACTCAGTACACCTCTATCTTCACTGTTTAAGAACTCTTTCATTTATAGAACTGCGTTTATGTGGAAAAAACTTCCTGATAGCGTTTTTCCAAATCTCCAGTGATTCAAATTCAATGTGAAACGCTCTTAGAACACCTTAAGGATTTTCCTATAGTGCTTGTGTTTTGTCCTTGAAAAAAGAAGGCTCAAACTGGAAATTCATGCGTGAAACTCTGATAGCCCAAATTGGTCTGATCACCTAGCATTAATTCTGTGTATCTAACTCTTTCTCTCGATGCATGTTTCGCTAGACAAGTTAACATCATCAGGAAAATACTTAAACATTGATAATAGATAAAACAGCGCATGAAATTCAGTGTAATTACTGCGATTATGCGACAAAAATCATTCTTGCAATGCATTGTGAACTAGTTGAAATAACATATCCCATTCAATTCAAATGAATATTCTATTATAGCTACTTTCATAGGAAATGTTTAAATCGCATATCTGATAGAATAGATTCACCACTTTACATATCATTGGTACATTTGTAAATTACAATTCCTGAGACGTATATCTTATAAAATACCAGATAAGGGTATCTATACAAAAAATACAAATAGACTCGGATTACATACAAATTACACATGACGAAACACTGAAAGTGAAAATAATAAAATATTTCGAAAGTGTATCGAACACATATTCAAAAACTCGTCAATCGAATAGTGAAGGTGCTCCAATAAAATTGATCTAATTTCCATTTTGAAATAGCCGGCATTCAAGTTTCTCACCTGTTGTAATTTATTGAATGAATTCAGTATCTCGAAGAGATACACTATTTATTCTTTTTGAAAAAGTTGACGAATTACGAATTCATAATTCTAGTAACTTTCCTTTGTACATTAAAAATCCTGTGAACATAACATGATTTATCTCACAATAGAAGATATATCCTGGGTCCCCTTGACCCTCCACTGCAACCCGCGAGAGTTTATTGTGGTTCATACCTATTCAAACTCGAACAAATAGATCCAGATTCTTGAAGAAGCCGATTTTTTCATTTAGTGAGCGATTTTCAGGACAGCTGGTAAGATTGAGGCTCAACTGAAGGCAGAAAACCAGATTCGATCTCGGCAGGGCAGGCACAGAAGAGTGCTACATTGATAACGTGGCATGCATTTCCTTGCTAAGAATAATCCATTTCAAGGTTGAAAGACCCGTGAAATGTTTTCCTCAATGTAGTTACAACCCGATCAGCAGTCAGTCTGCGACTAGCTTCATCAGGCAAGTGAGCAACACAAATATGAGGCTTGGGAAATAGGTATCTTATGAAGCATTACTAACTGCATCCAGCAGCCAGGAGGCGCTTTCCTGATCCTATCAATGAAGTAAATTTCCGCTTCCGAATCGTACTTGTGGAAAACTCCTCAATACTCTTAGTATGTCATATGTTAAAAAGGTACTTAGACCTGAGACCCAAGTTGTCTAATAGTTCTACATATAAATGAAATAGGAGTGGCTCATTCAAACGCTATGTCGATATGATGTGACCAGTTCAGTTTATCATCGATTACAAAATCCAATAAAGTATCTAATATTATCGCCCTTAGTATTACTGGATTACTATTTATACAAGAAGTATCCAGTACAAGTACTAGAGTGTATGTGTTGTATAAAAATGAACTCAAATTAGACTTAACACTGACCAAGACCAATTCACTGAATACTACCGAGATGTTGAAAAAACATTTCAACGTCGAATTACCAAATTGAATAAACATTTAATCAGGTCGTAAATAAAGGTGAGAACTTGCCGATTAGTTGTTTACTTAAATTTAAAAATAGTCTAAACTTATACTGGTTCATGTCATTAAGGTAAATTTCCGAACTCGAAGCATCTGCATAGGAAGTTATCAATCTCGAAGGTCGGCATTTCGGGGTTTCTGTAATCGTGGAAACACATGTTAGACTTTCGAAAGGGAAATAGGCACGCGCCAAGGTGTCTTATTTGAAGGTACCCCGAATTTTAGTTTTTAATAGACTATACAGAAAGACCATTAAGGGGGAAACAGTCAAAACATTTTTATTGCCTTTTCGTTTCAGAAGTAAGAATACGCGTTTAAATATAGATATCTCTACGGAGTTCGGAGTTGCTCGAGTTAACTATTTTAAAAGGATCGTTATTAAATTTTGTTTACATTCACGGAACAATATATTTCAAATACACGTATGGTTTTCGTCATAACAAATGAACTTTATTTGAGAACACCAGCATGAAAATATCTTGATATTCAACAGTCAATTATGAAAAGTTAAAGCTGATAAAAGTTTCGTCATTAATAAATTATTACCTATAGCTCGATCTTATACAGGGAGATTATTGTGGTGTTTCAATTATATATTTTGGAAATATTTATTTTTCTTTTTTGAAAAACTGGAAACCTCAAATGTTTGGAAATATATTGAATTTCAGAAAAAAATGTAAAATAATTAAGAGGATACAAAATTAAAATTTCCAATTCATTTATATGTACAAGGAACCTTGATAAGCAAAAAAAGTATTTGGCATCGAAAAAACTGGTTTTTTAATGATAAGATAACTAAACATAAAGCGCCAACCAAAAAGCATCACACAATATAATCGGTAATCACGAATGTCTGGCATAGAAAATTGCAAATGGCATAGAACAGAACTCTTTATAGCTTAGTTTTTTAAACTACGATGTAATTAAGTATCTTATTCCCGATGTTTCACCTCTGTTCCCATATTGGTTCTTTTTTGGCACTTTCAATACTTTTTTAGGCTTTTAAAAACCCTTCTTCTTAAAGCATTTCAAAAGATTTACTCCGTCTCTTTCAGTAATGCATCTGCAGCTGTTTTCTGCGTTCAAAACTTTTTTCATCTTTCAACTACTCCGATTTGTCCATTTCCTTTCACTCTTATTACTCTCTTCTTCCAGCTCCTATAAAACTATCCCTCTCTTCCTGGAAAAAGAAATGGTGATTTTTTTCTGATGTCCTCTTTCTCTTTGTTCACAAATATTCTTGGTATTCGCAAGAGAATCGAGCAAAAGTTCAGCAGTAATAGACACATGCTCCAGTTTTCCCAATTTCTGGCAGACGTGCCTACGATATATCTAACCTCAGTAACAAATTCTAATGAAGATATCAAAAGAGCGCCGATTCAGATGACTTGTGAAAATGAGATGGTAAGAACTGTTGATCCTTTCTTCGTACTGGCTTATCTTGCATATTTTGCAAATCAGTTCATTGCCAATCGTAGCGTGCGACAAGGCCGCAGGCAGGCAGCTGTTTTACATGGCATTCCAATGGAAATCGGAAATTCCTCTTAATATACACTCTTCGAATTCCAACTGGTTGTTTATAATCGCGCCGCAGACTGGAATCTACAAGATCCACTTCCTCTTAAACGTCCGAACAATTTATCGCCTTTCTTATTACCCTTATTAAAACTATAATTATTGCTCCGCGCGTACGGTTACGTAATATGCGGTTCCCGCATTTTTACTATGTTTTTTGCTTTATTTTCTTCTAGTGCCAAGATTGAACCGAATGCACGGCATACTGTTGAGTATGAAAGCGAGCAGATCATAAATATTAGTAATGGGATATTTGATATTTCGCCTTTTTTCGCCTCGTTACACATGCCGATAATATGTTTCGGAATGGTGGGAGAAGATTTAAAGTCTGCTGCCGACAATCACGATAATGGCTGGTTATAATACGGAGAAAATTCAACTCGACAATTCAGAAAACGAAATACTTCAGTGCATACATCCTGGATACAGTAACGTATTTATTGGTGAGATAATAATAAATATTTTAATGTTTATACTCCAACAATACTTGTTTGACATAATTATTTGTGTCAAATATCCTTTTTCAACAGTTGGCTTCAATTTTCAAAAATCCCGTTATGTTATTCTTTGAAGGCTATTGATAGTAGCCTCTCAAAGGTTGATCCGATCGAACTCAGCCCACGAAGCCTCGATCCAGTCGTGAAGGCGCGGCAACATCGTCAACCAATGACTACTCCCCACCCCGTGGGGTAAATGATCACTGGGTCGG
>WOGN01001204.1:0-13781 GCA_015342105.1 Leptinotarsa texana | reverse complement strand
CACACCTTCTTCAAGGGGAAAACGTGTTATGATTTTGCATACCGGGAATAAAAGTGGTTTCGTACCTAACGCTTTGCTTCTGTTGGCTGAAAATATAAAAGATTCGTCTGCTGATTACCACGAAGATATGTCTGTGGCTCTTTTCGAAACCTGGTTCAGTGAGCAGCTTCTCCCAAATATTCCTCCAAACTCGGTTATTGTTATGGATAACACTTCGTATCATTCTCGGTTATTAACTACAATACTAACCAATAACACAAACAAAGCAGATATTATTGATTTCATGCGAAATCATGACATGGAAATATCCGAAAAGACTCCAACAAAAAAGGTATCACTGGCGAACATATAACAACGTAATTTCAAAAAAGAGTATATTATTGATTCCATGTGTGAAACACGTGGTCATATTTTCTCACTTTTGCTTCCAATTGAAATGGTTTGGACCACAATGAAAGAAAGCTTGCTGAAATGTAATCAGTCACCAACTTTGAATGCTGTAGTGCTCGACTTGGAAATCAACTACCTTAAATTTCGAAGTTTTTCATTATTACCCATGGTGGAAAAATTCAGTTGAGAAAACTTTTTCATAGGGTGATCAATTGCTTTGATTTTAAGAATAAGTAACTGAGAAACTACCACTAAAACATAATATGCCGACGCCTATGTCAAGGTGGTAATTCCTTATCTGTGCTGTTCCAATTGGTATTGGAAATACTATACCACATAACGATGATCAGTTTTCTCCATTTTCACAAATTCCCCGAAAACTTTAGCTATTAATGGCTGCCAAACAAATACTATACAACGCAGCGTCTTCAAATTCGAAATATATGCTTTATATATTGTATACTTTCTAATACAGTGATATTTTCCAAACAACCGCCATCTCTAGGTCAGGCCAGAAACTTCTGGAACCATCAACGTACTAAAGCAAAAGACCCCCCTCTGAAATTTTGAAGGTGTGAAACTGGGAACATTTCGGCAGACAAACAATTACTACTTACATAATTATTGGCCTAATAGCATCACCTGAATTCAATAAATTTGGTTTTCTCCAAGAAGCTTTTCTACAGAAATCGTTTATATATGTATCTAAAATTAAAAGTGTACCCTGTTTGATATGGGGAATTTGTCCACTTCATCTATTAGCAACACCAAAATATAGATCGCTTTACGTTTTTGACCGCTTCTGTATACAAGTTAACCCCGGCGTCGTCAGAAAATCCCCTCGGAGATTAAACAATTAAGATAAAACATCGTAAATTTGAAGTTGAAAACAAGAAGTCACGAATTCCGACAATAAGCTGCCAAGTAGAAAGAAAGAAGACATCCCCACCATTAAACTGAATTGGAAGAGAAACGTGCCCTGACGACTGCTCCAAACCCTCATGCTTCGTGAGACTCACTTGAATTCGATTCTGTTGATCAAAAAGGACAAACATTGGGCGAATCATTAGACGGAGCGTAACGCTTTTCCTTCCGAAATGACTGGGAAGTCCGTGTGAGGATATCAAACCGATAAATGTCATTCGACTGAATATGATTTCGAATGAAACCGTGAGAATCACTATGCCGGTTCATGACGCCATGTAGGTATACGGGGTGTGCAGCGTTGAAGGAAAAAACATGGCGTTCAGCGATAAAGAAAAAAAAACATGGCTACCATCTTGATATACAGGGTGTGCAGCGTTCAAAGAAAAAACATGAAGGGCGGACATTGAGCGGAATATACAGAGTTAAAGAAAAACAAACATAGCTGCCAACAGGCAAGAAAAAATATCCAAGTTGTCACCATCGGAGAGATCGGAGAAAAAATGTAGATGGCGCGCGCAGCATGAAAGGTTAGGAATCCAACATGCCAGAAGGACAGTATTATTTGTTATTTATGAATGTGTTAAATATATGAATTAACAAAGTTTCGGATCTGTAAACATGCCGAGGGGGTCTAAAGTTTTAATGTGTGATCCCAATGAGAAACGTTTGAAAATAGGGCAATGGGGGTATTCAGCAATGACATTTCAAAATACGTCACATGCGTTTTTCGTTTTCGTGTTAGGTGGGAAAGGGGGGAGTGGAGGTAAAGAAAACACGCGGGAGGGTAATATTTGCCAAAGTAATAGAAAAAAACATGGCTGTCATACAGGATGTCTCATCGTTCAAGAAAAACACATGACTATCATCAACGAAGATGTCGCTTAGCACCCTTCTAGCCGCCTTCTTTGTTTTTTCTTTGTCGATTAATTCTGCAGTCCTGGCTTCATAATGTATTACCAAAATGAATGAAATGCATGCTACAAACCTATGTTTTTCATTTTCAAACAAAGTTAGACTCCTATGCTTTGAACACTTCTGCAAATGCATAATTATGTTACTTAACATCGAGGCGAATCCATTGATGTCGAAATTATCGAAATCGGATGACCGGAAGTGAAAACCAGTGGTGACCATTTTATTGTAGATTTGGACTCTACACTATATGGCCATTCCGAATTCACCATTACTTTGCTTATATCTCAATTTTTATAAACCGGAAGTGTTTACTTTTTGATGAATCGTACAAATCCGAAACATATATTTAACACATTCATCAATGATAAATAATGCCTGGCATGTTGGATCCCACGAAAAAATATTAGATCCTCCTAACCTTTCATGTTGAACGCACACCATCAATGTTTTTCTCATTCATCTCCTGATGATGCCAACTTGGATAATTTGTTCTTGCCTGCTGGCAGCCATGTTTGTTTTTCTTTAACGCTGTATATCGGGCTTCATGTCCGCTGCCATGTTTTTTCTTCGAACACTGCACAACCTGTATATCATGATGGTAGCCATGTTTTTTCCTTAATACTGAAAGCCATGTTTTTCCTTCAACACTGCACACCCTGTATACTTTGATGACAGTTATGTTTTTTCTTCAACGCTGAACGCCATGCTTTTTTCTTTAACGCTGCAAACACCTTGTATACTTTGAAGTCGGCCAGTTTTTTTTTCCTTAAACGTTGCACACCCTGTATGTCATGATGGTAGCCATGTTTTTGTTTTCAACGCTGGACGCCATGTTTTTTCTTTAACGCTGCACACTCCGTATATCTCCATGGCGTTATTTCTACGTAGGCCGTTCAGAGCTGTATGTACTTCATTGCTTCTCTTAGTTGAATTGGCTGTGTCATGAAACCGGCATAGTGGATCTACTATGATTTTCACACTTTCATTCGAAATTATATCCAGTCGAATGACATTTATCGGTTCAATACCCTCACACGGACTTCAAAAATTGAAGAATCGCAACTGGTGAAAGTCTGATTGGGCCCACTGCGGGGCAGACCCAGAATTTGTAGTGGAGAATAATTCATTTCAAGGTTGACAGACCACGGTACATTTTCCTCAATCTAATGAGGAGCAATAAGTCTAATATCGCCATGTTCTTCGAATATTCCAAGTCTTCAATTACATAATTTCATCAGGGAAGCACGTCCAAACGAAGCATATAATAGATTTCATGAAATCCTTCAATATTACATTGAGGTGTGTTTTCCACTTAAACCGGCAAATCAATCAAGAAAGTCAACTCTAACTCCTATATCCCAGAACTCTATTACCTCAAGAGCATAGTTTCTCTATACTCAGAATGCGAGAGAGAATTTCAAGAACATTTGTCGCCAAGTAACTAAAATATACAGGAAGGAATGGAATCAGAATAATTAAAAATGCTTTGAGCATAAGAATGATAGTTCTCACAATAAATCAAAAACCCTGTAGCAAACTATAAATAATGTTCAGGAAAAATATATGAGCCTAAAGATATTTCCATTTTTGATGAAGAAAATAAGGCGTCATGTGTTGACATGGCTAACGATTTTAATGCACATCTCACAAAAGCGAAAGAACAACACTCTGCCCAAACTCCATCTTATACCAACGGCTTTGATCAGGTCTCAAACAATATTTAAAAAAATGCATGGAAGAAATAGTCTACCCCCTGACCTATTACCCCAATCTTCAGAAAATATACTCAAATAGCTACGAGTACTATAGAGGGGTAACTATTTTCTCTTGTATATCCAAGTTATACGAAATGAATATTAAAAATCAGTTACTATAATTTTTTCAGAAAAATTAACTATGTTCGACAAACCAGCATGGTTTCATGTAAGATAAAAGCTAGAACATAGCTTTGTATGATTCCATAGAGTACGTAGCACAGATTTGGATAACAAACTATAAATTTGTGGTTTATTCATCGATTTTTCTAGGGTATTCGACTACGTTGATCACTATGTACTGATACAGAAAATGCATCACTATGGGGTTCGTGAAGTTGCCCAAAATTAGATGAGGTCCTATCTAGAGAACAGGTCACAAACAGTGATAACCTGGTATTCACAGTCAGCCCTTGGCCTGCAAACATGAAGTTCCACAGGGATCTATACTCGGACCAGGGATCTATACTCGGACCACTGTTTTTTCTTATTTATACATTACCTGAGTAGTCTTTCGAAGGTACATATAGTTGCATTTGAAGACGATACAAATGTTCTGGTCACTGATCGTAATGCATTAGCACTTACAGAAACAACAGAATCCATATATGAGAAAATTACATAGGCTGATTAAAATCATTTACCACTAAATGTCAGCATAACAATATTGTTCAACACCACTGAAACTCTCAAAATATATGAGGATAGCCAATTAGAGGTGACATCCTATACAGAAACAAGAATGATAGGTCTAATTCTAGATTATAAGCTCAATTGGAGTCCTTGTATAGAGTCACTATGTGATAAACTATGAAGAATTGTTAGGTACGTACTGAGATTTATGTCATAGCATTAAGGAAGACAGGCTATCCTAAATCTTCATTATGAAATTATTGGCTGTTACTTGCGCTATGGAATGAGCTCTTCTGCTGGAGGAGTATTAATTTTACAAAAGCGTGCGGTCATACAAAACTCATTCAAAGAGCTGGAAATACAGTTGCTATTCTGTATGTATAAGAGATGTTTCTCTACATTCAAAATAAAAGAGAAAAATTTAGGACAAATCAACAGGACCCATACGCAACTAGAGCTAGAGAGTTGCTGATAGCGAACCCCCACCGAACCTCTATCTATCAGGAGATTCACCTGTACCTTGTACGTAAACTACATAACAAGCTATATGTTTCTATTAAGGACTCAATGAATATCTAACTATTCAAAAAAATTGAGGGAATATTTCATCGAAAGAAGCTGCTACACCGTTGACGAGATCTGATAGCTACTCTCGATAAATAATTTCTAATTAATTATCCTTATATGTCCAGATCAGCATCTGTCATGTTTTGTGCTTTCATATCAAAAACTTTTTACTTTAGTCAAACATAGATGTTTTTCCTGTCAATGCTTATTGTAACGATTTCATACTGTTTAGCAAGTGAAATAAATGTTATAATCATTATTGATGAATATTAAAATCACTACGCCACGGATTCTGTTATACATATAATTGTTTCAGAGAGACTTTCGTTATGCAACTGAATGTTGGAACATTTTATTTTAAGCAAGTCATAATCTCATTTTCAACATTTCCATCATTTATGACTTTCGATCCAGTCAAGAAATTTTGAAACTCTGGTGTAAACTGTAGGATATTCTTTCTGCGCACAATCATGGCCCCTTGACACGATTCCATACTGCACCCCATCAACGATTAGGGGTCCACCAGAATCACCCTGAAACGAAATCATTTCAAATCATCATCAAATGGAAAATAATAATTCTTTACAAGAATTTCAAAAAGGCACGGAAATGTTTTGATGGAGTGGAATGCGTGCACAACCAAATAATCTTGACATCTTTCGGAAAACAACCCACAATTTCAACATGGGCTATGATAAATTACATACAGGGTGACAATTTGAAAACACACAATAGCTATATCTGAGCAGCCAAATAAAATAAATGAAATCGCTGAAAACAACTTTTATAATAGGGAGGGAGGAACAAAATTAAGTAACAGCTACCACCAGCCACCCCAACAGCCACAACCACTTTATATTCTCAAACGGCAATCTTCTACTGGTGATACCTTATCTGAAAGCCCTCAAGGAATGCTCTTCAACGGTATTTTACAAAGCTACATTCGATGTAGTAGTTTTTGGTTCATTGAATAAAACACTATTCGATAGAATAGAAATTTCATTATCTGTCAATAATTAGGGAAATGTTCAAAATGATTTCAATTCACTTCATTGGCAAATGATTCTCTGGAAACAGCTCGGCATTCTTTGATCATTTTTTCTTTCAGTTGCTCCATTCAGTCAGCTTACTTCTTGAAAACAATTGATTTGAAGTGGCCCCCGAGAAAGATATCAAGAGAAAATAGGTCTGGAGATCTTTGAGGTCATTCAATAGGACCTCTTCGTCCAATTCATTGATTAGCATAATTATCATCTAACCATTGTCTAACTGGAATTACTCAATGAAAATGTAATTAATTCTCTTCTGGAAATGAATTGTCGCATATGTATCTCTCATTTCGCCATTTGAATGAATAATGAATAATGGACCAATAATATAATTGCATCTCCCAATATACCAGCCCAAACATTAACTTTTTCGGGGTATTGCGTATGCCCTTCTCTGAATATTCGTAAGTTGTTTTCAGTTCAGTAACGAAGTTTTCTTTATTTGCGGCGTGCCCTTTTAAATAAAAAGTATACTCGTCACCGAAGCAAATATTTTTGATGAGCCGAGGATCTGCGATAATTCTGTCAGGGAGGTCGTCTCCAAGTTTTCGAAGCTGATAGTCGAATTTCTCCGGGTATGAATAAAAAAAAGAATACAGGCGTAAAATGTACAAGAGTCTCAATATCAATGATAAATTTTCAAATTGAATGAATAGTGTTGTATTAGTTATCACAAGTTGGGGGTTGCCAAAATATTGCAAAAATGAAGATTCATTTCAAATGACCAACAAGAAGTAATTTGTTTATTATTGAACTTGCTGTCAATTATCAACATAATCATTAATTGCCTCTTTTTCTAGTAGTGATATTGTATTGTTATAGTTTTTTCAATATCTACCTGTTTTTTGCCTGAATTGATCATTCATCGAACCAAATTTTAACGTATTATGTCAATATTTTACTTGTTTTCCTAGGAGGGTTATTATGTCATAATTATTATCACCGAAATTAACCATTTATCTAATTGAGTTCTGTAATTATTATATGAAAGATATTGTGAGCCATGGCTAGCATGGCCAATCCAGCAAAACTGCCAAAAATATACATCAATTTGTAGCTGAATAGTTGTAAATTAGTTGCCAAAACAACTATTTTGTTGTTAGTGCCGATTCCTAGAAATCGTAAATAATGCTATCCTGATATAAAGGTAGCAAGGTAATTCAATAAATTATATACTTTTTCTTTGAATTTTACTGAAGATTCAGTTACTATTCAGTTGCTAAACCTTAGATATAGCGAAAAAAAATTTAATGATTTTTTTCTGATCTTTTACCTTCTATCTTGAAACTGCTTTTTCCTGGAATTACAGATGTTTCAAATTTGTTGCTCACCAAAAGTGAACTTAAATACACCTTGAGTGTCAGCAACAAAATAATTGAAACCGATCGGCCGATTATCAAATTTTTATTTTTATTTTCCACGTTCTTGCTATCTTTAAACTGGTTTTCCTTAGAATGAAAAGTGTTTTAAATTTGTTGCTCACCAGGAGTATACTCAAATACACCTTGAGTATCAGCAACAAAATAGTTGAAACCGATCGGCCGATTTTCAAATTTTTTTTTAAACTGATTTTTCCTTGAATACCGAGTATACTGAATTTGTTGCTCAGCAGAAGAGGTCTCAAATACACTTGGAGAATCATCAATAAAATAGTCTGAACTGTTCGGTTGATATTTTTATTTAATTTTTTTAAATTTTCCTAGTTTTCCTATCTTGAAACTGATTTTTTTACCTACTTCTACAGATAGTAAATACTGACAATGATAATTTTGAAAATCAAATAAAATTTTAATAATTGAAATGAATTAAAAATGTCATAAATAGTTATTAATAGTACAAGTACCAACACTATTAGACAACCAAGTAGAAGTTTGGAGTATTGAGGTTATTTCAAACAGTTGAGAAAATCATTGAAATATTTAATATAAATCAAATAAATGAACAAAATTATTGATTAATAACAATTAAAGTGTAAGACAGAAAATTTGTAAAAAACTATCAATTCTTCAGAAAAAAATTTCATATTTTACATTTTACTCTAACAGCTTGTCCCATTTTACCGGTTGACATTTTATATAAAATTCTTTGACACATTATCACATGTTGGACAATTTTTCGACTGTTTGCTGCTATTTAGAAATCAAAAATAAAATAATATTCTATATTAAACGATAACAGTCCGGTAGCAAAGTAATAATAAAATTGAAAATATTGAATTGAAGGTTGAATTGGCACTTATCAATATATGCTTGTTATCAAAAATGAACAAAATGTCGCTGATATCAGAAAATTTCTAAAACACCTTTTACCAATTAATGCATTACAATAGTAATAACAGATGAATCAACACATTTAAACATTTCTAAAAAATATAACTGTACAATTTACAAAAATTTTTTTATCAAAACCGTTGACTCCTGATTAACTTTATTTTTTACGTTTTATACGTTTGATGAAATGGAAAGTAAATAGTCCCTTGATTGATTATGATCTTTGCCTCTAATTCATTTCAAGAGACACGGAGTACATTACAAATACTCACGACTAATGAAGTTAACTATTTTTGAATAGCAGGAAACTATCTGAAAAGACGACGATCTGACTAGCGTAACTTCCATTAGAAAAATATCAGAGTTAATCCCTGGCCAAGCCTAAGGAAGTTTTACTTCGAATATTTCAAAAATCAGCCGATCGGTTCCAACCATTTTGTTGCTGATTCTCCAGATGTATTCAAGTATTCTCCTGGTAAGCGACATATTTAGAACATTTTCAATTCCAGGGAAAACCAGTTTCATGATAGCAATTACGAGGAATATGAAAAAAAATTTAAAAAATCGGCCGAACGGTTTCAACTATTTTGTTGCTCATCCTCCAGGGGTATTTGAGTATTCTTCTGAGCAACGAATCAAGAATACTTTGTATTCCAGAAAAAATGGTTTCAAGATAGCAGAAGAATTTTAAAAAATATTAAAATAGGACGATCAAGGCCAACTATTTTGTTGCTGGTTATCGGAGTGTATTTGAGTACCCTGAGCAAACAATTCAAAACACTTTTCATTTCTAGGAAAACCAGTTTCAAAGTAGCAAGAATGAGAAAAATGAAAAAAAAATGAAAATCGGCCGATCGATATCAACTATTTCGTTGATAGTTAGGTACTCCTAGTGAGCAACAAATTCAGAATACTCTGTATTCCAGAAAAAAAACGGTATCAAAATAGCGAGAACAGGGAAAATTCAAAAAAATATTAAAAATCAGCCGATCAAAGCCAACTAATTTGTTGATGATTCTTGGAGTGTATTTGAGTACCCTCCTGATAAGCAACAAATTTGAAACGCTTTTTATACTCAGGAAAACCAGAATCAAGGTAGCAAGATCGAGGAAAGAGAAAAATAATTTAAAAATTGGCCGATCGGTTTCAACTATTTTGTTGCTGATACTCAAGTTGTATTTGAGTATACTCCTGGTGAGCAACAAATTTGACACACTTTTCATTCTAAGAAAAACCAGTTTCAAGATAGCAAAAACGAGGAAATAGAAAAAAAATTAAAAAATCGGTCTGGCCTGTCGGTTTCAACTATTTTGTTGCCGATACTTGAGGTGTATTTGAGTATATTCTTTCTATTCTGAGGAAAACCAGTTTCACGATAGCAAGAACGAGGAAAATGAGAAAAAAAATAAAAATTGGCCGATCGGTTTCAACTATTTTGTAGCTGATAGTCAAGGTGCATTTGAGTATTTTCCTGGTGAGCAACAAATTTGAAACACTTTTCATTCTGAGGAAAACCAGTTTCAAGATAGGAAGAACGAGGAAAAAGAAAAAAAAATAAAATCGGCCTATTGGTTTCAACTATTCTGTTGCTGATACTCAAAGTGTATTTGAGTATACTTTTTTCTAACGAAAACCAGTTTCAAGGTAGCAAAAACGAGAAAAATAAAAAAAAATAAAAATCGGCCTATCGTATTCAACTATGTTGCTGCTGATACTCAAGTTGTATTTCAGTATACTCCTGGTGAGCAACAAATTTGACACACTATCCATTCTAAGGAAAACCAGTTTCAAGATAGCAAGAACGTAGAAAATGAAAAAAAAATTAAAATCGGCCGATCGATTCTAACTATTTGTTGCTGATGCTCAAGGTATATATAAGTTTATTCTTGGTGAGCAACAAATTTAGAACATCATTAATTCCAGGAAAAATCAGTTTCGAAATCAGAAAAAATAGAAAAAAAATATTCAAAAATTTTTCTCTACATCCAAGGTTCAGCAACTAAATAGTAACTGAATCTTCTGTTAAGATCAAATGAAAAGTATATAATTCATTGAGTTACCTTGCTACCTTTATATCACAATAGCATTATTTTCGATTTCTGAGGATCGGCACGAGCAACAAAAAAATCGTTGTTTGGCAACTAATTAGCAAGTATTCAGCTACAAATCGATGTTTTTTTTCTGCAATTTTGCTGGATTCGTCATGCTAGCCTGATAGGGCTGATATTGTGGAACAGTTGTATATATCAGTCCAACTGATGAAGCACCCGTGTAGCGAAACTAATCTTAAAAATTCTATTATCATCATCATGGATAGTACAAGAGCAAGTGTTGTCCAATTGAAGCAGTGTCAAATAAATGGAGATCATATCCGCAAAGAGGAAAGTGATTATTGCTAAGTAATACTACGAGTGATATTTGAATTATACTTACGTGACAAGCTCCCTTTTGTCCTTTCCTATATCCAGCACACAACTCAATGTCAGGGTCTACAAATATACCTATAGTTTTATTGTCGTAATCTTCCAAACACTCTGCATCATCAAAAATGCTTACGTCTAACTTTCGTAGATTATATGTTATGCTCCCGTCCTGTGGAAAAACGATCAATTCATATGTCGTTTTCTTCAAGAAACTATCATTATTTATATTCTTAACTGGAATTTTCTCTTCATTTTGAGGGTTTTCAAAAAGAGGTTCATGTGCTTGTTTGACTGTATCCAGTTTTGAAAAAGCCATCGAAAGTAACTTTTCCACTTTTATATAACGATTTACTTGCACACTCTGCAAAAATACGATAAAGTCTACTTCCCCCACTATATGGAGTGCTCTCTAATTCCGATGAAATAATGGAAGAAATTTTGCAATATCATTTTCAGTGATAAAAAAGTCATCAATAGAGACATCAATTATTATATATTCATGAAATATTTCTGGAATATCTATTGCTTTGTGGGAAGAATGATACAAGAACCACAAGTTGTTACTCAGTAATTTATTTATCGAATGGCAATTCAGACACTCTAGTTATGAAATCTCATAAATATCCGTGCACTAATTCAATTGAAATTTGCTACGCTTATTTGAGACGCTCATTTAGATCCAGTGACGTCTCGGTGAGCACCAAAGCCAACAATATTGGAAAAATAGAACGCCACTAACACGAACAATTTCGACCTTAAAATGAGCAAAATGTCTACCTTCTGATGGAATAAAGGACTGCAACAGATTCGTCATTAACTGTCTGACACGTTCAGAAATACCTGGAGGCTGACATTACAGTTGACAATTACTCGATTCCTCAAGTCATTCACTTCTAGTTCAGGAGTTTAATGAACAAGAGCCTCCGCATGACCCCGTAAATAGGAATCTAGAGGATTCATATCAAAACTGTGAGTGGGCCAATTTTGATTTCCTGCACGTCCAATCCAGGGATTAGTGTGGATGATGTCGAGATGCTGACGAGCAAGAACATTTGAACGAGCCACATGTTGACATATGTTGCACTTCTAACAAAATTGGTGAATTATCTCGCAAAAAGTCCGTCTAGGATTCACCTGTTAATCTTGCTGGTACAAAAATTGGGCCAATTAGGCAGTCACTGATCATTTCTACCCAAACGTTCAGCAGAAATTGTTGCATGGACCCGCTGTATGTGATATGGGTATAAGAGGGTTCTTTTCAGAACTGTCCTTACGGTTTTTAGGCTGACTGATACCATTTGAAGGATTTTTTTCCATCACTCCAACTATAGCTTTCTCTATTTCAGGCGTTGTTACAATTTCTGGTCTTCCACCACCTGCATTTTTAGCAGGTTCTAGATTTTTCGGCACGCTGTATGTAACATGGGTATAGGAGGGTTGTTTTCAGAACTGTCCATACGGTTTTTAGGCTGACTGATATCATTTGAAGGATTTTCTCCATCACATCAAGTATAGCTTCTTCTAGTTCAGGCGTTGTTACACTATCTGGTCTTCCACCACCTGCATTTTTACCAAAACTCCCAGTTCTAGATTTTTCGGCACGTTGTATGTGATATAGGTATAGGAGGGTTCTTTTCAGAACTGTCCATACGGTTCTTGGTCTGACTGATACCATTTGAAGGATTTTTTCCATCACATCAAATAAAGTTTCTTCTAGATCAGGCATTGTTACACTGTCTGGTCTTCCACCACCTGCATTTTTACCAAAACTCCCAGTTCTAGATTTTTCGGCACGCTGTATGTGATATGGTTATAGGAGGGTTCTTTTCAGAACTGTCTATACGGTTCTTGGTCTGACTGATACCATATGAAGGATTTTTTTCCATCACATCAAGTATAGCTTCTTTCAGTTCAGGTGTTGTTACACTATCTGGTCTTCCACCACCTGCATTTTTACCAAAACTCCCAGTTCTAGATTTTTCGGCACGCTGTATGTGATATAGGTATAGGAGGGTTCTTTTCAGAACTGTCCATACGGTTCTTGGTCTGACTGATACCTTTTGAAGGATTCTTTTTCATCACATCAAGTATAGCTTCTTCTAGTTCAGGCGTTGTTGTTACACTGTCTGGTCTTCCACCACCTGCATTTTTACCAAAACTCCCAGTTCTATATTTTTCGGCACGATGTATGTAATATGGGTATAGGAGGGTTCTTTTCAGAACTGTATATACGGGTTTTGGTCTGATTGATACCATTTGAAAGATTTTTTTCCATCACATCAAGCATAACTTCTTCTTTTTCAGGTGTTGTTACAGTTTCTGGTCTTCCACCACCTGCATTTTTATCAAAACTCCCAGTTCTAGATTTTTCGGCACGAGGAATTACTCTGTCCTGGTCAATTATCCATGCCACTTCCGCATTTCCATCTACCAATCCATAAAAAAGTACATGTCAACCATTTCAGCATTAGTAAAATTATTCACGATGGAATCTCTGCTGATTGACAACTGTGAGTATCACTAATATGACTACACTATCACTGCCAGCTGGTTAGCAGGTTTCCAAAGCAGGTGTTTGTGATATGCAAAGTGGTTTTCAATTTTTATTATCGAAAACGAGGCTAGATATGAAGAAAACACTAAAGTCTATCCAAATCCAAGATAGAATAAAACAAAACAAAACCAAAGTGTGATGTTCACGTGATCGCCCAGTGTCAGATGGAAAGGGCAGCGCAGCGTTCATTGGTGAATTCGCCTTCTTGGTACGAGTTCGGTACCAGCACAGGGTTGTAATCAGTCGTTTGCGTGTTTGTGTGGTGTGCGTTATAGTATATTGTTTAAAATTGTTTTCCA